>JACMIF010000025.1:11871-31343 GCA_014805445.1 Diplogasteroides magnus | reverse complement strand
CAAATACTTGATATTTGTACAAATACCCAAATACTTTGGGGGGTTCACTCTCCCACCCCAAATAACGGGTACAATATTCAAAACACCCCAATAGAACGGGTCCGATCCTAGCTACAAATAGTTGGGGTACCCAAACTATTTGTTTTTGAAACCCTACATAAGAGTACACAGGGTCGCAACAGTAGTCTTGAAATGAACGACAATCGTCAGTTTGTGTATTTTTGTATGTAGATCCCGAAAATGATGTTGAATTAACCGAAACCAAGCTACTTTAGGTGTTGCATAGAGTTTTATCTTTTGATCTGCGTCGGCGGGCCGATCTCCTAGACGCAATCTTACGATTGCTCTCATGTAGCCGAGTAGCTCAGTTCGGAAGATGTCGGCTTGCCATGCGATCATTTTCAGTATCTCCATGGTTCGAATTTTACCTTATGGAAACTTTTTTGCGAATTTGACTTATGTAACAATACAGTAGAAGGATTATTTTGGACCACCAGTTGTCCCTCTATTGACATCATAAAGCAGCAAAACTCGTCATTTTGAGAAGAAAAACTTCAAGTTTCAAATGAGGTAAAGGGAGGGGAGCAGGGGTGTGCATTTTTTGGTTTTTGGTTTTTTTGGGGTTTTTTCAAAAAAAAATTTTTGATTTTTTTCAAAAAAAGTAAAAATCAAAAAATTAAGCACTAGATATTTTGACCTTAAAATCGCGTCTTACACTAGATATTCTCGTCCCCTCTGGGGACTCGGCGAGGAACTGGGCCTGACCTGCTAACGACCCCGGTGTTCATGCCTATCGTCGAGGCCAAGATAGGGAGAGGTAAATATTGCAGTTACATAGGTGATAACCAGGGCTCGCCCCAGTTTTTTGATAACAGAAAGAAAAAATTTCAGAAAAAAATATAAGCACTAGATATTTTGACCTTAAAATCGCGTCTTACACTAGATATTCGTACCCTCTGGAGTTTTTTGATTTTTTTGATTTTTTGCAAAAAAAGGGTCAAAAAATATTTTTTTCATTTATTTTTTGAAAACATTTTTTCACACCCCTGGAGGGGAGTCAGTCCCAACTTTCGCGGTCTCTCTGTTGATACGCTGCGCCCCAGTTTTCACCCTGTAACTTAGCTTAGAAAAGGGGTATTGACAAATGGTAAAAAGAGAGTTGTAACGGAGCATCTAGGCTATCATTTGAGCCCATTTACGTAGTCCAGGGAATTGTTAGGCCAAATGCCTTGCGGTCCCTAGGTATAGTGAAGTCTATAACCGATGTGAACTCACTCCAGCCTCAGCCTTCTCCGCCCACGCATTCAGTGCTTGTCCGCCGTTGATCAGACCGATGTTGAATGTGGTGTCACCTGCATGAACTACCGTAGGTCAGTGTTACTGCAATCTCAGGTACTGTAATATCATCGCTAACAACAACAATGACAAGTGCTATAATATAACTATGCTTTAATCAGTATGTCCTACATTATACAATGCCATTGATAGACGGTGCTTAGCGTCGTACATAAAGAAGACGTGAAACAGAATTGCTTCTAGGCATTTCTAGGTAAAAAAACACAATAATATGGAAGCAAGTATCTTTCATCCCATTTTTAAAGGGGAGAGATTGAAATATCCAACTAATTGTTGTGTAGCACCCGTTATGCAATATTTGGATAACTCTTGATGGAAAGATACACAGATTGTCGCACGAATCATGAACCAAAATTTCTGCGTGGTTAGAATATTCACCCAGTTTCTCATCCTTCGGCCAGTCGTACTCCATGATGTCCTTGAGAACTTCCAATATCTTGTGCACAGCGGACTCTCCCGAATGCGGATAGCCAGAGTGTCCTGCCTTTCCTGTGACCCGAAGTTTGACCTCAAGACGTTATAACGAAAGTTGATTGGTTTATGGATTTTCTTGAGCTTTTTTAAATTGATATTATTTTCTACCCTATTTTTCTCCTTCAAAATCGTGTGTTGCAATTCCATTGCATTTTTGATGTGCAATTGAAACATATTGATTGAAACAATCTGGAATGATCACCTTCAAAGCACCCTTCTGTATCGTGGCGAATTTCATTTCCGTCGGTTCACCAACGACGAGGAATTCGGGACCGTAGCCAGGCAGATCGTTGGCTTTCTAAATATGGTGCAATCACGTTCTCTTTTTTATAAATTGCAGAAAAGGTGAGCATTTATGTTTAGTTCTTTTTTAAATTCCTACATTCCAGTTTAAAAAAAGTCTTTATTCCGGGGTCAGGGGGATAATCCAAGGGGGATGTGGTCCTGCCGGTGGACTGTGGGCCAGTCGATCAGGAATTACACCCTGGCGTTCCAAGCGTTTTCTCCAGGGGATCTTTGTTCGCGGGCACCGCTACCAATTGCCCGACCCACGGAGGGATGGCGCCTTGGTTGGGCAGGGGCTTTCCAGTTATGTCTTTTGAAATAACAGCAACGATGACACTCTGGTCATTGTAAATTTTGTCACTTTCTTTTCCCATATCAAATAATCTTACGATCATTCCAAGATGGTCGATTTCCTCCCCAACAACGAAGAGTAGCGCCACGTCTTGGGCCAGTGAAGGAAGTTCCTTGACCAGTCGATTGGCAGCTACGATGAGACACGCCATCTGACCTGAGTGACGTTTCGTAAATGACGGTGCGACTACCGTTCTCTGATAGAGCATACTATAATAGTTGGCTACAGTTGTGTTAGATTTTATTGGATTTATACAATATTACGTTATGACAATTTTGTGTAAGTTAGTAAACCGCAGAATAGTGCGACTTCCGTACCCTTGGCCTCGTTGACTCCTCTTCCGTAGAGTGCGACCACAGTTCTCTTGAGTGGAATGAGTGGAGGGACGGTGTCGAAGTGGGAGTTGAAGACGAGACGGGGAACTAAAAAAGGATAATTGCAACAATGAAATAATGGTAGAATAATGAGTATTTATCTGATCATCTTGAAGAATATCTCATCGGAAACACTGATCTAATGAGAACACAAAACAAACATCAATAGACTAAAGCCAATGCGTAAGTTAAATACCCACCGTAATCCCCCAGTGGCTGACGCGTTGCGTAGACATTATCCCTGCCTTTCCCGTCGTCGTAGACCTTTAAACTGCGAGTTATCGACAAAACAAAACAATTTCAGGTTATCATGAAACGAGTCTATGATGCACTTACCGCTTCGTAAATCAATAAAGTGTTTTCTATGCATCTACACTCTCTCTTCTATGCAGTAGAGAATATATGGTTGCATCGGGCGGAAACAATGATGTCATTGATGGTGAAATGCACCGATGCACCATCATTCCTCGCAACTTCGAGCTTTACACCAACAGCAAATTTTCTTTTCTATCTCAAAATGATTTCGAATTCGAACCTTCTGCCTGTAAACATGCCATCCCGTCTCTTCCAGTCCACGAGCAACGAGGTCGACGATTTCACCTGACATTCTTTGTGAAAAATCCGGAAAGTAGAGTTCCGCGTCTCTCACCCTCATTCCCGGATACGGAATCGATAGCACACAGCTGCTCCGTCAAGTCGACAACGTCGTCCTTGAGAATTGGCATTTTCCTATGAATGACGCAGCCTTGATGTTATTTATCTGTCCTGTGCGGTCGTTCGGAAAACAAAAGCGAATGAAAGCCAGAAACGACATGGATATTTGCGCCATAATGGCGAAATGGACAGATGCACAGAAAGTATACTAAAAAATATGGCGTAAATGTCCATTTCACCATTACGGCGCAAATACCCACGGCGCTCTTGTCTTTCGCTTACGAAAGGCACGTAAAATCCAGGTGAATAGATATGTGATTTTTTTATAAGAAGTGACAAATCAATAAACAGAATTTTATTATAACTGCGGTCAAAGCGGAACAAAATGACAACATTCTTCTCCAAAAAGCACTTCTCCCCGCGAGGAACTCTCATACAGCGATCACTGACCTCGAGAATCTCGTTTCAGGCAGTAAATTCGCCTCGTAAAAGGAACGACTTTGACTCTATTTAACTATTTACTGCTGAGTAGGAACTGAAGGAAAGAGAATTGCTGATCTTTGCTGAAATTTGACCTTAGATGCCTACAAGTTCATTTCGTATATGTTTCACCATCAGTATAAAGGTTACACAGATTGATATTGATCACTTGTTCTCAGCTCTATTTCAATACTCAAAAGACATCCTACGCAATGGCTATACAGAGTAATATGTTGCAAGAGACAAACAGTTTATTGGAAAAACATGCATAACATAATACACACAAATCTATAAATAAATGTACGTATATTTACAAACAGATCGGCATCAATAAAAGATTCAAAACTGCGAATATAAATACCGGTAATATTTTCACCAAATTCAAATCTGGCCGTGGCTTCGAAAGCAAATCCTACGCCATATTTGGACTACTCGAAATTATGCAACTGACAAAAGAAGCAATTCTCTACAATGTGCGGTACCCTAAGGTGATGATTTTTGAGAATGTCTAATTCTTAAAAATTAATTAAACAATTAAAATTTAATCCCCGAAAATGTTTGGATTGATCTCCTGATAGTCGCGGAAGCAGTCCCGAATCACACGGAATACCTGGAAAAGGCGAAAAATATCTGGAATGTTTGGTCATTCTGAGATGTGTTTCAGTACAAACACATAATCATTCACGAGAGCGATTTTTCGATGCAGGGGCGATTTCTTATAGCATTAGAATAAAAATAGTTTTAAAGAAAGGAAAACGTGAACCATTTCTACCGCCTCACCTGTAGACACGGTATGTAATCGAGCACATTAGCAGGAGTATTCTTGTGTGTATTGCAGAATGGAAGACACTTTCCACCCAGGAACGTAGCCAGTCCACCCCTCATACAGCACTCGTTGTGATCCGCCTGAACATCAGGGATACCTTTTTTGAATTTAAATTTAGGCGGGAAACCTTGGTGGACGCGCAGTCGAACGCCTTTCCCAGTTGGTCGCCAGGACATTGGCCGGTAACGAACGCTCCGACAAGCTGGAAATATTGATCTCATTTTTCTAATATCTATTTTTCATAATTACAAGTTGCATTGATCATTTGATACGAGCTTATTTCACCTATATTCATATCGTGAGACCTATTCGAAATGAGATAACGGAACAATTATTATAAAGGAAACCCCAACCGTCTTGTCGTTGAAACTGTCAAAGTTGCACAGATTCTGGCACAAAGGATTCACTCCTTGCTTCCTGAATTTGACATTTAATTACATTACTAAAGTCTGAAAATTTTTTCTTAAATCAATGAAACCTGCAGCAAGTGTCCAGCTTCTGATTGGGAGAGAGGGCCGATCTGGGTCTCGAAATGAACGCAGTGTTTGGCTGGAATACGGTAGTGAACAGAGATTATTAAAACAAATGACTACTACTTCGGCTAATGAACTTTGCTATTGATTTTGAAACCATAATTGCATACAGATTATGATTGGCAATTTGACTATTTTATGGGTTATGTTTCACAGAAGGAATATCTTCAATTATATAGTAACCTTGAAACATAACCCATAACGTAGCCACTGTGCCAATCATAATACAGATCCATAGGATTTACCAGAGGTTGCGGAGCAGTTTGAGGTTGTGGTGGTGGTTGAGGAGGCTGGAAATTCTGCTGAATTCCTCCCTGCTGATGGTGTTGTTGCTGGGGTTGCTGACCGCCGTGGACCAGTTGAGGTGGGCGGAATTGTGACTGCTGCTGGTGATGAGGGAATTGGGGTTGCGGAGGAGGAAAAGGGGAGGGGGTGGCAAATTGTTGTTGCGGACCGTCGACAATAGTGAAAGGCGTCTTCTCGAGCTGGTGTGGCGATGAAATCTGGAATATCTTCATTGTTTTAATAATTAATTAATTTTAAAACAATTTTAATGCAACTAAAATCGGCTGTATATTACCTCTCGACGAACAGGCACCGGTCCACTGTAGAAAGTGTTCGAAACTGGACCGAGGTAGGGAGATTGCTGAACGTTGTGGTATTAGGCATCATTCAAACATTCACGGCTGTCTTCACTAGCGCCATCGAAGAAAGAGAACTATTGGATCACTTGAGATTGACATTCAAAAAGAATAACTGTTCTAGAGAATTGGTAAAATTCTAGAACGGGTCAGGAATGACCGTAGAGTGCTGTGTCGCTGGTGGCATAGTCGTTCTTGTGAATGTTGATGGATGGAAAGTCTCCAGGACAGTGGGCTGATATCCCAAGAATTGTGGTTTCTGAATACAGATATTGAAAATCGCTGATGAATACTCAAAACAATTACATTTCAGGAGTAATAAACATATATTTCAGGAGAAATTTCAGGGGTACTCAGCTATGCCGCATAGCCTATGCGACAGAAAACATATGTTTCACGAGTGCTTCAATAGCTCAGTAACGCAGGCCTAATGATTTCCTGATCAATCACAACTTTTAAAAATTTAAAGATGAAAGATCAATGCAGAAACAAATTATCTAATACAAACCTGATTTCGTTGCAGTGGCGTGAATTGTCCCGGCTGTTGGAATTGCTGCTGAATTAACGTAATGGATAAAGAACGCAAAAGCAAAATTATGCTTTTGTGTTTCATTTATATTGAACGTGAAACATATTCCAGAGGGTGAAGCAAATACAATCTCTCTATATTTAATATATTTCTTACTTGCTGCAGCTGTTGTTGCTGTTGCTGTTCCAAGGACTGTCCTGGTTGGTAGAACTGCAGCTGAAATTATGAAACTCTCTGCAACTCGAAAACTAACATACCTGCTGTTGCTGTTGTTGTTCGAATGATTGTCGTTCCTGATGAGGTTGTTGCACATTGGTCTGGTCGGGGTAGGGTTGCTAAAAATATTTCTGTTTTTGTTATATGCTTTTCACCATGTTTCTTCTTTTGATATCATTAGTTCGTTTTAAAGGCTATGTAAGCGCTGCATTGATGGACTTGATGCGTTGGCTTTAGTGAAGTTTTATTGAAGCATATTCCAGCACAGGATTCGTCTAAAGAAAGGACATGGCTGCGAAATGAACAGAAGCAGGCGCATGTGCAGTCCTTCACACCATACCACGCGTATGTTGTGAAGTATTGCACTACGCTGCAAATGCTATTGATAATGCCGATCAAATTGGGGCCTCTCAGCACCATCTACCGCACATAAATCTTATCTATCAGGTTGGGCAAGCTTTCTGGCCAGCAGGGTCACTTTCGTTCTATGCCCCCTAACCCTATGAATCCCGGAACCAAGTATTTATTTCTAACCTGCACCCAGTACTGCTGCGGCGGCGGTGGCTGTTGACTGTCGTAGCGAGAGAAGATAGGAGTCTGAGCCTGTAAACTGGTTCATTGAACGGTTGTGAATGAATGCTCTTCATTATTATCATTTGCAATTTATGATTAACCTCAGTTGAATGCCATATTCGTTTTTGAATCATTTAACATTTCTGAGCCCATTTAGGTATTGCTTCTTATGCATAGATTTGCGAAAAATATAAAATAGTTTTCCTTACCATATGTGGATATCTCGTCATGAATGAGCGCAGTCGTTGAGATGGTTTCTCAAAAGATTCAGGAGAAGGATCGTCGATGGAGAAGGAAGTGACTGGGATTCTCCTGAAATATTTAAGTTTCCGAAATTTTTCCCTCTTCGAATGACAATTTCATTACTTATTATATTATATCACCGCTACAGTAAATGCGCGGGCATAGGAAGAATATTGGTTTCAATCTATCACATTGTTAAGAAATATAAATTACTGTGGGCAGTGAGTAACCGACGCGTTTTCACATATAAAACGGTGACGTAAAATGCGCTCCATTCTATCGCTCACAACTAGCGTCGAACAATAATTCAATGTTTCACATCTGCATCAAATTCAAGTTTAAGCTCAAAATGTGCTTTGTTGAATTTTTGGGTCATACAGTTTTAATTTACACTGATTGATGTCATACAATGATTTATTGTGTTTCGCAGTTGCATTATATTCATGCTAACGCTAAAAAATGTGCTTTTCAGGCGATTTCGGTCAAAATTTATATGATTCATGAATAAGAATACCTTCCATCCTGTGTGTCTACTTCGAAAGGAGTTGGAGGAATGCTCATCAGTTCTCCCTCGTCGGTGACGAAATCTAAAGCATTTTTGCGTTCCGTGTCTAATACAGTGGAACCTTCATTTTGTACAGAACCCATAACAAAATTTGTAGACAGTATGAGTTTCGAGCTTGTATCAAATATTCAGCAATGAACTAGATTTCGTTCGACTTCTCATGCGTGCCAGGAATTCAAATAATTAAATTACCAATTTCATTCGGCAGCGGAATGGGTGCCGTCGGCCTTCGATTTTGTGCGAACGATCCTCCGGCCGGGCGGAAACGGGGCATCTCAAAGAATTGAGGTTGTGTACTTATGTACTACGACTTGGGAATTTGAACCATAATGATGAAGTGGACATTCTACAGCCACTTTACAATCAATTGTTGACTCTAGTTTCTCTTCGTTATTGTGGATTAATTGTATCACAAACGAAATCAGACCCTGAATCCCGGCTGAGTGGCAGCTGCGCCTCTGGCAGCAAGATAGTTCGCCCACGCTATTTCATCTTAATTTTACCATATTTAAATTATAAAGATAATTTTCTATTAAAATAATGAAAAATATATTGTCATAAATCACCGGCAGTCCTGGTGTCGGGCACGAATTGTGGTGCACCCCCGAATTGCGATCTGTATGGAGACTGCACGGCTTGCGGGAAACCTGGAATGTAAGGAGACCATTGCTTCTACTTTAATTGAACGCGATATAATATGTTTCATGAATTGTCTATAAGTTTTTACGATAACCACAAACAGTATGTGGGATTTATTCTGCCTTAGATATTAAAAATAAGCTGAATAATTCATTCCAGTGTGTCAGCGGTATTGTAAGTTCAGCTGACTTGTTGTATTGGACATTTACGCCACAATACACACACTGAAACGCCCTTCCATTCATTTTGTTCATTTGCTGTGATAAACCTGTATCTGCAAGTCCCCTTACCAACGAGCGGCGGTCCTATGAATGCTAGCTGAGTCGCAGGCTGTGGCTGATTTTGTAGTGGGGACTGAGATGCAAAGACGGGGACTGTCGACAATTGAGGTGATTGAGGAGGGAAGGAAGATGATGGGAATGGTGAAGATTGTTGTATGACTTGGGAAGGGGAAGGAGCAATCAGAGTCATTGAGCCCGACTGAGTTCTGAACGGAATGGCAATTACGGTAGTTTGGGAGAACGAGATCCATCACTCTATCAAAAGTGATTGGCAAACATTTGTGCAATCTACCATATTAGAAATATCCACTTATTTTCGTAAATTCGCATCGCTTAATATTGGACGATTTTTCATTGATTTCTTCCTACGACGAGCACGGAATATTATTGGGGCATGCCAATTCGTTCTTTTACACAAACAATGACACATAATTCAATACCTTTGAAGAGCAGCCGTAGATACGGGTGCATCAGACTGTAGTCCGGCATTGGATATTGGACTGAAGGTGAAGGGATAATTATCAGAGGGCAAATAATCAAAGATCAAAGATCATTCTCACTTGGCTGATATGTGTCTCGCGTGCGGAACGATGAGTCGCGTGTCGGCAGGGAACCTCTCCTCGCGGCGGAACTGGCGGTGTGCCTGAGAATTCAATAGTACGTCACATTTTAAATTCTGGTATATGTTCTGTACCAGATATCATCTCAAATATTCCCAAATCACCACTCGAAGGACACAGTGTTCTCTAAGAATTCAATTGTGGACTATTAGACCCCACACCTCAGCAATAGCCGATTAGGGAACATTTGATTCAAATCACTGTACTTGTCGTGGAAGAGGGTGATGATGCAGCTGCGTGATGTTATGATGGTGCAACTGGAACATTGAGTGTTATCATTATTTTTTAGGCATTAGCAACAAGAAAGAACTGTTTCAGCCAGTGCATCACAGATACTATTCCACGTTGAAACTCATGTATACGATCACTCGAATAATATTTTCTAGGCATTTCAATCGCACTTCTTTTTCTAACATGTTTTTCAGTGGATATTCCGACTGTCCGGTTTTCTATTGTCTGAAAAGGAACTTGGCCGCAGCAAATTACTAGGGAACACCGATCTGGAATTCACTGCAATTAGCTACCACAGCAGATTGTTTCCATACAATTAGAGTAAGATCCTAAGTTTCTGATAAATGACTTTCAGGTGTTCATTTTTTTAGCCTTTTCCATGATATCTGTTCATTCATCCACATTTGCACAACCTTAGCCTCATGTTCTTCCTTCCTCTCCGGCCCTTTCCTCGGCAAACCAAGAGACGAAAGGATAGAGATCACTACTCGTGAAGAGACTACCATTCCCTCCAGCAGTACTCGAACCCCTTCCTCTAGTCCTTTGGACTCCTATCTCTTCCGTTCTGACCCCATCTTGAGGTCGGGTACACGCGCACCCAGGCTCATTCGCTGCTCCTAGATACTCTATCCTATACTCTCTCCTACGAGTCACATCTTAGAACTTATTTTGACCATTTTGCGCATTTATCTCCAAAAAACGACTCTATCACCCTTACTCAACCCACTCGAATGTGTCACGCTTCCTTTACCCCAATTTTAAAATCTGTGCGACTCGTCCCTGAAATGTTCAATGTCTCATCTTTCTGATAGTATTCTGTTATGTGATCCACTCTTCAGCAAATCAATGTTGTTCTCAGCTTTCTTATTTTATAACCTAGGTGAAACCTAATACTAATTTCTCTGGAACAGCCCTCGCCACCAATTCTCTAACTGTGAAAATATGCGATTACGATAGCATGTCGCGCAGAAACTCATTAATTTCAATTTGTAACTTGCTTCCAGTATGAGTGTGTCATCGCTGGGCGCTTAACGGGCTCCCGTTCCCCTCTTCGGACTACATCCACTGAGAAGGCCGACTAAGGCACCCGTCGAAGGATTCGAAAGGACAGGCAACGAGATCAAGTACGTTAGGCACACCACTTGTTATGCATCCCAACTGAAGTGTTTCTGTTGCCTATATCTCACAATCATAATCCACAATTAGAAAATCAGTTGCCTAATTCAGACACCGACCAAGTTGAGGAAGGCTCTCATTTAAGAATTTGAAAGGACAGACATCTAGATCAGGTACGGTAAACGCCCCATTGCTAGTAGGGGTTCTAAATCGGTAAATTTGTTGTCATTCTTCTCCGCAGCGCCGTTGTCTATCAAGGCGTGAGTCGACCGCTCAGAGGAGAAGAATGACGGCAAATTTACCGATTTAGAACCCCTGATTGTTAGTCTGTTTGTGATCCTTCTTGATCTTTCTCTCTCTCTCTCTCTCTCGCTCTTGTACATTTGCTTTCATGGGTACGGTAGTTACATCACACCTACTATCAGTTTGCAATCCAGTCTTTGAGTATCAATTTCTGTCTCACCTGTCCCGCGCGAACTGCAGCCGTGGTAAATGATTCATGAACTTGCGCGGTCACCGGGATTACGGTAGTTGTCGGGGTGGGAGCCTGCAAAGTTTGTCGATAGATTTGACTCCCTATCCCGCCCACCTCAATTGTCTCCTTCATGGAGTGAATCATATCGTCTGGCGTGAGAGTGGCTACCGTAGTCCGTCTGAAAATTACACCACACTACTATTCACGACATCTTGCGCTCAACCTTATTGGCACATGTTGAAACATAGCTTGAATTCGTGGCTAGAAGGCGCGTAATTTCAAAATGACACTTTACTAGTTTATTTTTTCGGCATATTGTCATAGGCGTGGTTTGAAATAAGCAGTCAATTCTTCAATTGACTGCTTATACGGAAACAAAGTGCCACGACAAGTATAAAAAATCACAAGTGCTAAGAAGTAATCGATTAACTGACTCCGGTGGCTGCGTCACGTAGAACGGATCAGCTACTTGGGCTAGAATTGATCGTCCTCTTGTGGAAATGAAGTGGTCATAGACTGAAAAATTAATTATCTAAAATATTTATTTATTTTCTACCACTTGAGGGCGAAAAATGAAGATTAAGAGATATTTTTCATAAAATATTGACCTACTTTTAAGCGCCTCGTCCGACGATTCTCTTGAATTAGCGTTGATAAAGTTGGCTTTGGTAAAAATCCTAAAATAACTTAGTTGTCAAAAAATAAACATACAATTTACCTTCGTCCCTCAACCGGCGCAAAAATAACGTTAGGCACCTCGCGCTTTTGTTCTGAAAACGATTCCGCTTTTGATTCTGAGGACAGTCATTCACGAGTCACTCCTTTAACATTTCACAGTGATTCTTCTCTTATGTACACTGTTATTCTTATTAAAAATTAGATCACCAATTCGGAAAGTGGAAGATATTTAAACGATGCGATTAGAGAACTCTAAAATCAACAGTATACCTCGCAACCGCTCCATTCTTGATGGGACAATTACACGGGCTCTCGGCGCTGAGAGAATCTCGGTACGTCCGCCTTCCACAAGTGTGTAGCCACTCTGAATATGACTTTTTATTTGAATAAATTATTTCGGGATAACATTCTACAGACCAAAAGGGGCGCCTACCATGTGCAATATTGCTGAGGTCACTAGCTGGGTAAATCTCTTTCTCTCCGTTTCAAATGTGTTATGATCCTCACAGAGTTGTGCAATAATAATAGATCACTATTGCAGCGCAAATTTCCAAAGTGCAGCTCTCTTTCTCAATATTAGTTATTCCCAACAAACCGGTGGTCATTTGAGAATTACAATTAATCTTGAAAAGGACAGTAGCGCTATCAATGTTTCAAGTGTCGATTTCTTGATTATGGCGCAAATGTTCATGATGCAGTTGTTTTTCACCCAAATCCCCATCGGCACCTGCCCAAATGTTACAAACGATATCCTTTCTGAGCTGCTTTCCCACCCATTTCAACTGCCCTAAGGACGAAAAAGGGGGGAGAAGAACGAGAAAGAGGGTGAAAGTATAATAGCGAGAGTGAACTCCCGGTGCTCTATTCAATGTGGAAATTCGCCTGCGATTTATAGCTGTGTACCCTAATCGATTCACATAACCATCAAGGACAAAAACGGCTAAAGTTCACAACTTGTTTAGTCTGGTGGAATGAATTTTTGGCTGTAAAATCATCTCGTGCCGAAGAAAAAGGGAACAAGCGCGATATCCTGTTCACACTATCCGCTCTTTTTGCTGCCATGCAATACAGCTCAATGGCATGATACACTGTGTGGTGGTGTGCTTTGATATAAGATAAGAGAAAGACGATTCATGTATGTGAATTAGGAAAAGACAGAACGCATTGTGACGATGCGTTTTGGTAAACGACAGAAAGTCGTTTGTTGTAAATTCGGGAAATGACCTGTTGTGCCTGGGCTATGATGCCGCAGAGGGCGAGAAGGCAGACGACGATCATTCCACGCTGTTCTGACTCTTACAACGACATTCTCGGGATACTGTAGGTCCTGAATCTGGCTGGGGTTTGAAATTAATCACGAAAGAAAAAAATTCATGCGAACGAGTGACGCGTCTCAAACGAGTGTAAAAGGCTGGAATGACCTTTTGTGCGCAAGTTTGCGAACAATGATCGAGAGCCGTTCTTTCTCGCGCGTAGGTGAAACCAGCCCCAACCCGGCTCATACCCAGAGGGTTCGCAAAATACAGCAGGCTTCACCTCCCCCCAACCCCCTCACGGCTCTGACCTAGCGAACCCCGGTTGACCTTGTTGAACTCTTCTCGGGACGCGAGCAAAACACTCTCGAGGAAGCGTTCAAGGAAAGAAAGGTATTTAGTGGTGACGGGCAGTGGTTGAAGCATAAGTGCATAAACCGGATTATAGTCCCGTCTTCCCCATCTCTTTCTCACGGTATATACTACTACTTTTCTGTTGTGTGCGGAAGGTCGAATGGCGTCGATTCGGTCTCGGGTGGAAAAAAGCGGACGGATAGACAAGAAACCCGCGGCGGGTGCGACGCCGCGGGACGCCGTAGACAGACGATTAACTCGCTCATTCTTCTTCCTCATTCTATGACACACTGTGATGTTTTTCGCTGAGACGCAATGAGGCGTGGAATAGAGCGCAAGAACACGACACGTTATGCATCAAAGTATGCTTCCTGGGTCTTATAGAACCACTCAGATTTCATAGAGGGGAATGACGCCGTAGTTTTGCGCTTTTCAGTTCTTAGAAAACTCTTGCTGTGAAACAGCCGACACAATCCGGAAATCAAAAACGGAACTACAATAATCAGGTCTTGAGGCAGTAGTTCAGTAGAGAGGAACGGATTGACACAGTTTTGTACGCTCTTGTAGCAACCAGTACAAAGGGCATGACTCAACGCAAAGTTGGTTGAATGCGCTTCCACATCTTGAAGAGGACACCTCAGTAGACAATAATAGCATGAAAATGAGTGAACAAAGACCATGAATCAGCCCCAAAATGCCCTGCTGTAGAGGCGCGGGGGTGGAGGGTGGCGATAGTAAATTGAGCGGTGAAACCTGTGCAATCGAGACATTGCAGTAGAAAGAAGCAATCGAGGTGATTCATAATTTTACAACTACTCGCTTCTTCACGGTGTCTTGTTGTACCTGTTTAGCTGCTCGAACTTAGCATTAAATAACCTCGACAGTTCATTAATTAGAAATAAGTTTCACCAGCCATACCCTTCAACAGTCGATTTTGACTATTCATGGTCGGGTTGCTGGTGAAATGTTTTTTTAAAAAAAACATTTCATGTTTTAGAATAAGTGTTCGAAAATTTGACAGAATCGATTTTATGCATGACCTATTGCAAATAAGGCAAGTGGAATGGTAATTAAATAGATGTTTGAAAAATAGTCCCCTCTCGAAGGGTGTGGTGATCAACAGATTTATTTTTAAATTCAATCAAATCATACATGTTTCACCATTCCCATAGTAAACCAACAGAGACGCAGACACGAAATGTAGGTAGTGCCATTGTGTTAAAACGATCGAAGTACCCACCCTATTGCTTACGCTTACCCTTCGTCCAGCATAAAAGTAGGAAAAATATTAACCCATTCGCTGGAAAATGAAGAACACGAGGTATGGTGTAATGGCCGATTAGATGGTTGAATAATAGCCCCTGCCTATTGCGCTCAATCGACTTTTCCTTACGGGACACACAAAGGAAAGGCACAGTCGAAATAGAGAAAGAGACTATCCTCCCAGAAATGAAAGTGTCAGTGTCCATGGGTTTGTTGCAGGAGAGAGTGTGCACTTCTTAGAGAGTACAGAATGTTAGAGTAAAAAGGAGGAAGAAAAGAGGATGTGAACGGGGATTGCGCAACAGCTGTGTGGGAGAAAACTGCCAAGTTATTCGAATTGTTCATTTTATCCTAATAGTTCAAATATTCATACGGTTTTAGAATAAACTCCAATGACCAGGTTCCCTGTCAATGAATGTAAAATTGAATGAATTTGCGCATGAGCTTGCACCGTCGCAGATGAATTTATGAAGTTCATAAATTAAATTGCGCACAATAGGCCACGAAAGCCACGTATTTGGTCCCTTACAAGAAATCGTTATCGCGCAATTTTGCTGCAATTGACGTTCCCATATTTGACAAAAATCCATTCGAGCACTTCTAGTCATAGTTAATTGATGAAATATGCAATAGCACTTGATATAAACTTGTGGGCAGCGATGAAAGCGCTGTTTGCTACTAAGGTTATGAATAAAAACAAAAGAAAGAGAAAATAAATATCCGCAGCTTTGTTAGAATACGAACTGTATGCAAGCGATTTCAGATCCTTTAGCAAATCGAAATACGCAGCAGCTGCTTAATATTAACTCAGCGATGTTTGTTTGACCGTTTTTTTTGTTTTCTGCGAGCTATTAAAAAAAGAAAAATATGAATGACAAACGTGGCTCGATTGAGAAAATCGGATAGTTGTGCCAAAACGATGAAAACGATCTTGCTGGAGTACGATCAGAGTTTTGTGTACAAGTAGAAAAGCCTAGTGAATGGAGTAAGGAAGAACGAAAGAAATGAGTGAATGGGATGACTTCCTCATTCGAAGAGAGAGTACGCGGAATGAATAGGGTACAGAGAAATAGACGCTTCCCCCAAAGACGAGAGAGCATAGAAAAGTGAGAGAGTCAGAGAAATCAGAGACTAGCCACAAGTGCGAAAGTACTCAGTCAGGGATAATGGTCAACGAATAGGCTAGATGGCGCTTCCCCAACTCATGCCTATAACATTGATGGTCATTTGTTGCTGGATATTTACAATGCGTAATTTGGGACACAGCATCACCTGCAGCCGGCTGGGCTGCATAATTTCTTATGCCCAGAATCTAAGATGCCCCCCCCCGTGTTCTGTATGTTCGCTCTCTCGAGCAATTCAAAAATTGATGATGTCAGTCCTCTCCGAGCAGCCTATATTGCACATCTGCCGCGATAAAGACTATCCGTAAAGCACAAATGAATCGTTATCTAAAATATAAAAGCGAAAAGCAACGAAAAAATTTGCGGGGCAATCATAATTTTTTGTCTATCGTGGCGAAAATGTCCACGTCGCTCAGCGTATTTTCCTCGCCCTGCTTATACCCGCTGGCACAAGTACTGTCCAGCGGCCGGCCATCCGTCCGCAGAGAGCAGTGCACTTTCCAAATTGGAGTGGACACAATCGCCATTGGCAACTCGGGGAATTATTCGTTCCGCCTCTTCTCTCGATTACTCCTGTCATATTTTGCGAAGATTGACGGGGTATACCATAGCGCAACTATGTCTCTGCATTGCTTCCATGGAAATCTTTATAATATATAATTTAGATACAAACAGCACCCGTCACATCAATTGTTAGAGATTACGAGAGGTCAAATAACATATGTGAAACACAACTAATATTGGCCCGGGGTAAAATAGAAGAATGGACGCCGTGAAACAGCCTGGACCGACAAGGAGTTACCTGATGTAACAGTAACGGTCCATCGTCGGAGCAATTACTATGATTGATTGCTATTGTCCACACACGCGAAAAACCAACGCACCATCAATATCCGGAGAAGCGACTGCCAATTTGGGAACAAAAAAAGGGCGCAGTTGCGTGCTTTCGGCATGGAAAGTGAATGGCAGCAAACTGACCATCAATATACGGCGATGATAATGTGGGGGGGGGAGGGGAGGACACTTGCGCCATTATGACAAAAAATACAGGCAATTAGGTTATTTCTATCATCATTTCGTCTAATCTATGACTCGATTCTCTTGTTCCCGCAGCTAGGTGGCAAAATGATCAGTGTTCAATAAATAGGTACAACAATTCGCAAGGGTTGATTCACCAGTTTTGACAGTCGTGACGCATCTATCTTTTGCCAGGTTCCAATAAGAACTAAAAACGGATTTCGGCATGGAAAGTGAATGTCGGCGCAAAGTGACTGAGTGTGTGGGTTGGAGGGGAGAATGGACGGCACATACATACCGGGTTTATACCCTCGGGTGTTGCATTTAGGAACTCCCAAATCTCATTATCCATACGGTCCTCATTGAAAAGCATATACAGAAAACATGTGTCAAAACATTTCTGCTTATGGTTCCGCGTTGGACAATGTGTGCTTTGATCGGAAACCGGAAACAACCTAGTCTTTCTCGATTTTCTGGCCCAAATGTACACGGTCTTTAGAACTTCATCTGTACTTTTCCTACTCCTCCAAACTAAAAGTGATTTCTCCATCGTTGTCCACTCAGAATATAGCATTGATTTCGAACGCATTGAAACGTTGTGCGATGGTTCAGTTCTATAGGTGAACAGTAAACACGTCCACTGAAAATGAGAGTGACGGGGTTGCAAAACTGCCCCCTTCGTCCCTTTCTTTATGGTTCTTCTCTCCATAGGAACAGCAGTTCTTACCGCCTATATCCTCCTCGGTTCGGTTGTCCATCTAAACTCATAGGTGGCCGAAAGGGAAGAAATCATTAGACACTCTCTCATTGTTTCTCTGACCTCCTCTCCTCTCTTCTGATTACATAGTCTCTCGTTCCTTCTTTTCTTCTCTGACCTCTCCTCCGATCACGTGATCTCTAATCGCTCTCGCTCCGTTAAGGGATGTCATTCTCCTTTCTGAAGACGCTGTTCTCAAGTCACCTGAAAATGCCCAGGTGGGAATATGTTTCATGTCGCAAAACTCGGTTACAATATGTTTCACGTCTGAATAGGTTAAAAAAATACTTGTTCACGTAGCAGCAGTGTTGATCATGTGTTTCACAACCTGAATAAACTGCGCTTAATCAAGAGTAGACAATTTGTAGTGAGAGAGAAGAAATATCGACAAATCAGGGATGTGTACGACTTTTCGCGACTTTACTAGGGATAGCTTTTTTTGGAACGAATGACATTTATAAACGGAAAGAGAGCTACTTTTCTGTATGCGTGCATTGCGACTAATTTGCTCCCTTATTATAGATGATCGGATGAAATGAGTTCACACACCATTAAATAAATATTTATTTATGATGTATGATAAGCCGTTCAGCAACATCGAGATCCACTTTTAACTATTCTATTTCACTACTACGGCGTAATAGCACATCGCTTCAGAAGTTCCCCCGATGACGTCGTCGGTCTTCTGAAGGCGCTCATGTCCATCGAGTCCAACTCCGGCAACGAAGGTTTGAATTTGGATTTTGACGCCAAAATTCAAATTCGAATCTTCAGGCGACGTCGTTGACTGCCTGGTCGAAATCCTCTACGCCGATGGCTGGTTCGTGCACAGGTAAGCGGACTGCTACGCAGCTCATCTGGGCAGTCAAGAATACATGTTGTTCTAGGCAGAGTGTCGGCGGGACGGGAGGTCGCGATAATATCTACGCGACAAGGCAGTCGCTCAGCGAGCACGGTTTGTTGGGGCTGCCACGTAGTTGTCAAAAGTCTAAGCTTGAGGACACTATAAATTATTTATGATACAGTAAACAAAAAGAATTTATGGATGAAATTTTGACGGTCATGTTTTTGGTTGAATGATCTATTGTTTCAATTAAGACAAACAAATTCAGAGATTCGAGCATCGCCGGCCACGGGAAAAAGATTAAATCACAGAAAATTATGAAAATTATGTCCTAGGGGTAGTTTTTGACGTAGATTCCGAAAAAGAACTTCATTTTTCATGAAAATGAAAAATCGATTTTTTATCGATTTTTTGTGAAAATTTTCAAAAAAAATTTTTCATTTAAAAAAAATAGTTGTGCAGTATAATTTCAGATTTATGTTTTTGGTTACCCCGGCCACATCTGGTAATATTTTGAAGATATTTGAAGGTTATTGAATCGTTATTTAGGCCTTCATTTCCCGATAAGTGCATATTTCGCCTCTTATATGGCTCCGTTGAATCAGAGGACTACTTCCATTGGAAAGAGCATGAAATTCTGATCCAGAAAAATATGTTTTAAAGAGCATAGGAGCTATCACACCCTTCGAGAAAAAATTGTGAAAATGGTCGGCATACAA
>JACMIF010000025.1:0-11771 GCA_014805445.1 Diplogasteroides magnus | reverse complement strand
ACCGGAAAGTGCAAGAAATTCTGCACAAGAAGTGTACTGTTTGCAAATATAATTGCTTGTCAGACCTTCCGAAAAAAATTGACGAAGGTGATGTGTTCATAAATTTTGACAACAACTTCCATATCTATTTTTTGCTCGGATAACACACATTGCTATATAACTGCTCTAGCTCTCCAGCGAATTTCTTGGATCTTATTATATTTGCCGATGCTATTTTCAGTAGTCCTGCGCGGGTAAGCACTACATTTCGGCAATTGTCGAAATGATGTAATCACGGCAATTCAACTTGGCTTGGGGCGAGGAATACCAAACGTCGACGGCACTCGCACTCAGCGCACCAGTGGAATTGGCAATGCCCGTAGCCAAAAATGATCGCAAACTGAAATTATAGATAGTCTGCGCTAGGCAGTTATGCGGACCTAGCATGGTGCGATTTTGCTATTCTGTTAGCTGAATCGCCGTGTAATGCATAGTGTCTTCCAACATGCTATCATAAGTGCAAGAAATTCTGCACAAGAAGTGTACTGTTTGCAAATATAATTGCTTGTCAGACCTTCCGAAAAAAATTGACGAAGGTGATGTGTTCACAAATTTTGACAACAACTTCCATATCTATTTTTTGCTCGGATAACACACATTGCTATATAACTGCTCTAGCTCTGCAGCGAATTTCTTGGATCTTATTCACATTTGCAGATGCAAAATATTACCAAATGTGGCCGGGGTAACCAAAAACATAAATCTGAAATTATACTGCACAACTATTTTTTTTAAATGAAAAATTTTTTTTGAAAATTTTCACAAAAAATCGATAAAAAATCGATTTTTCATTTTCATGAAAAATGAAGTTCTTTTTCGGAATCTACGTCAAAAACTACCGCTAGGACATTATTTTCATAATTTTTGCGAATCATGAAAAACCTATGGCCGCCCACTGTTGAGGGGTGCTCGAGTTTCTTAATTTGTTTGTCTTAAATAGTTGCTGTATAATGGTCGATTCCCCGTTTACTGTCCCTTTCATTGTTGCCAGATATTAAAGTTCATTGGATCATGGGAAAGCAAGATTTACTTGCTCTAACCGCTACGCTGATTATAACTATTCCGGAAGACGGACCGTCAAATTGTGTCGTTTAGTGCCCAGACTCGTTCTCAACTCGCACGTGGACACGGTGCCTCCTCACGTTGCCTTCAGCCAGGACTCGGAGAACATCTACGGAAGAGGATCGTGCGATGCCAAGGGTGGGTGAAACAAAGGAGCGCCATGGACTTTTGCCCCGTGATGGTGAAATGGACAGCTGCGCCATTGTCGTCTAGATCTATTTCCCCTTATGAGCAAATTTTCCCCGTTTTGTGTAAATGGAAATGAACGGGTTCAAGTGAAAATGATCATGAAGATCTCTTTATTATATTTCGTTTTATCTGTGCAGTTCAACAGAAACATTGCAGTTTCGTTTGTATAGATTGACATATGATGTATGATCTTTGATCTCTAGCCCATTCCAGGTCAGATCGCGTGCATGATTCTCGCGGCGCGTCGTCTGGTCAAGGAGCACCCCGACATTGCGAAGGACGTCGCCCTTCTTTTCGTTGTGGGAGAGGAAGTGGACCACATTGGAATGCTGGTGAGGAGTGGGAAATGACAGAAATTATATAGAAAAAAACTATAATGCTAAAGGATATTGTGTTTTAATAAAATATATATCACAGGGAATCACTCACGAATCAAAAGTGTGTGTATGCAACAATATTAGAAATTTCGCTGAAACACAAACTGAATGGGCAAATGTTTCTGTTTTTATTCTATTCGTGATCTCACTCTGAAACCTAAACCCCACGATTTTCAGAAGGCAAACTCGCTTCCCTCGTTCGCGCCCGAGTTCCTCGTAGTGGGAGAGCCGACGGAGATGAAGTTCGCCACGATACAAAAGGGCGCCGCTAAGGTATGTAATTTGATCTTTGATCTTTTTGCTTGATCGTTGATCTTAGACCTTTGATCTTATCAGGTCATTATCCGCACGAAGGGCAAGGCTGGCCACTCCGGATACCCTCACTCTGGTCACTCTGCAGTGCACACTCTGGTGCAGATCCTGAATGATGTGATGGCGTATGATTGGCCAAAGGACGAGAGACTAGGTGAGATAACTGTAATCAGGGTTTTCGCGGTGGGATATAATTTTTTAATGTTATCTGTGGTAATCTATGACATTTTGGAAGCGGCTTGTACTTGAATCATTATGTTTCACATGCTGTTAAAGTACGTTCTTAATTTTCAAAACATTGGTAGAAGAACGAACTCTCGGTCACTGTTAGAGAAATATTATTACGATAGACTGTAATTTAAAAAAAAATAGGGTAATCGAAAGTAATCCTTGCAGGTGACACCACCTACAATATCGGAATGATCAATGGTGGTCAGGCACTCAATGCGTGGGCGGAGAAGGCAGAGGCATCGGTGGGTTACTGTAATGCATATATGTTCTGGGTTAAGGTAAACAGAGGCTATTGTAAGCTAGGGTATGCTGAACATAGCAATGTGTCAGTCAAAAAACTGTTATTAGTTGGTATTGGGAAACATCCTATGTATGGACTGCTTTGGCTAACAATATATGTGTCATGCTCTCCATAACAGGCCGATACATTTGGCAAAAGTAATGATTCCTCGTCAGTCACTCTGAAATGAATAAAATCAATCAAAACTTATTTAAAATATGATAATATTAAAAATCAGGTGTTCCTCCGAGTGACCACCTCGTACGCGGATGTGAAGAAGAGACTGGAGGAGATCGTGGGAGGAAGGGCGGAATTGGACCATTCATTGGGAGGTATGGGAAACCCGTGATTTGGATGTTGGAAGCATTTCTGTTATATGTGTACAAATGGACAAACTATTTTCCAAAAGCAATTGAATGCCCTCATTCCAGGCTAAAACATAATAATGAAATGAAAACTCCATGATTTTACAAATTTGTCGTAATAAAATCGATCTTTTTTCGATACCCATCAATTCATTTTCAAATGTACCATTATCTTCAGGCAACGACCCCGTGCACCTCTCCGTGCCTTCGTTTCCCCATCAGACCGGACAAGCGTCCTTCAACACGGACATTCCCTACTACGCCAAGCACAAAGATCTAAAGGGTGCGCCAGATTTATTTTGAATTTTAGTCCTATTTTTGAATTTCCCGCCAAAATTATATTTACCTGATTCAGGCGTGTACCTCTTCGGAGCTGGATCCATCACTGTGGCACATGGTCCTGGAGAGTTCGTTCCCATTAAGGTGGGTCTAATCGGTTTAGAATAAAGCTGAAATTTCAGGAGCTACACGAGTGCGTCGACAAGCACGTCCAACTGACAGTGGAGCTGCTCTCGAAGAAATGAAGATACAAATTTCCCGCACGACTTTTGAATTTTTGAAGTTCCCACCAAAACAGTTATCTTATTACACTTAAAGGGACTGTCCAGGGCGCCGATCCGAATCGCAAACTGACAAGGTCACTGTAGAAAATGAATTTGCCAAATTGTGAATGAAAATAAAATTTATGTTTTTGCGTCTATAGTGGTGTGAGTCCCTAGGTCTAAGTGCTAACTATATTCTCTGTTAGGCTGTTTTCACTTCAAAACAAGAGAAAAGATCAATCAAAGGAGCTACAGTGACATTTCAGTTTGCAATACTCGGCGCCTCGGACAGTCCCTTTAATGCACAATTAGCTTAACTTAGATACTCCCAAGTAGTTTTACTAGTTGACATACCAGTCTCAGAACTTTGTTTTGATTTTGACAGTAATCTTACAAATAGGACAGTTACAGTAATCTTTGCTTTGCATATGGTGTTGTGACGCGTTTCGAACGCAAATATCTATAAAGTTGGCCCAACATGGCAAATATCGCGACTCAAGCGTGTTTTTGGCAATTATGGCTGAAAGTTCCAACTTCGCTCGGCATTTTGTCCTCACCTGCTTATACGCGCTGGCACAAGTACAGTCCAGCGAGTGGCTAATCATCCTTCAAGCGGTGACCGCAGTGCATTTTCCAAATTGGAGTGTTCAGCCTGGTGAATAATTCGTTCCGCAGTTTCTCTGATTACTCCTGATACATTATACGCGGGTTGGCAGACGTAAACGCGGATTATGCCAAAGTTAAACTATTACCGATGTCTTTGAATGGCGTCTATGAATTTTGTATAATGTACTATTTAGCAAAGTGGTCAGGAAAAAGGATTAATCAATGGTTAGAGATTGCGAACGGTTAAATATGTTTCGTGGAACACATCTAATTCTCCCCCCAAGTTGAGAGTATCTACATTGAGAAGATAGATGTAGATACTCTCAACAGTGCCAGAGACTAGCAACATGTGCAAAAGTACTCATAGACAGGGATAATGGTCAACGAATAGGATTTATTGCGCTTCCCCATTCCATTACAATAATACTGACAGATACTCAACAATTACTTGTTAGAGAAACAAAACAACGAAAGACCATCACGACTTATATACATTTGCGCATAATGAAAAATAATCTTATTTATTCGCTCTCTCGAGCAATTCAAAAATTTAAATAAAAGATTAGTGTTGACGGTTGTTGTCTATATCCACTGCCAGAAATAAAATACTATTCGTGAAGCACAGATAAAACTCTAAAAACAGAAAAAATTACGAAGTACACGCACAATCGTTTTTAGCTGATATGAAAAGAGAAAAATGTCCTCGTCACTCAGCTTTTTTTCCCTTCCTATGCTTATACTCTCTGACACAAGTACAGCCAGTACAGTAAAACAGAAAAGAAGAAAATAACAGAAAAATAGCAATAAAACAACACTAAGAGGAACGAAATCAGCATTTGACCTCAACATAGACAACACTCCACTTGTACATCTTAGCAGTGACTACGCGTTCATTATGTTTGAATGTGAACACTGTCTCCACATCGTGGGGTCCGTTTTCCACGTGTTTCTTCTCTTCACCCACAAATCCACAGATTTGAGTAAGCATTTCACGTCCATCTGGCCAAGGAATATCGAGGAACGTGACATCGGCCGACTTGTCACTGAAGTGAAGAAATCGCTGAAAATGCAGTGTCTTCTCCATCATCCATAACTGAACTAGGGTGTCGCTGATGGTGACTATATTGACAGCCGCCATTTCGAACCGTTTAATTCCACTCTTTCGGTCGTCACTCACTTCGCAGAGACAACCGCTAGGAGTGGAACTAGACGGTTCGAAATGGCCGCTGTCAATATAGCCACCATCAGCGACATCCTAACCTGCACTGTTCTTTTCAAGCATTCACAGGAACCCGCGGGACCTCGCACCCGTGAAACGTGCACATCGCTGAGGTCATCTCTTCCTAGAACGATCTCCAACTGCTCTGCAGTTATGGCTCGAGACGGGAAGCCTTCGTTGAAGATTTCCAAATTACCGGCACCTGCCTCTTAAATTAAGATTCTTGTTCCTACACGATAGAGCGAACACTTTCTCGTGCAATTGTTCGCGAGCAACGCCGAGAGAAGGCATGAAATTGCGTTGCCGTCGCCATTGCCCGCGACGCCCACTCCACTACCCTCCCACGTATTTCTCTCTCGTCGCTCTCGCCTTTTTCGCTTCCCCTAGTATAATAAAAGTGTTGGTGATTGATGATAACTTGCGGTCGACAGAAAAAAGTTCTCGCAATCTATGACACTCTTCGTCGTATTAGTTGCTCATTTGATGGTCGCTAGTAGTGTATCGCTATCGCTATCGGCCACATAAGGAGAATTTCGATCATGGATTCAACACTCAGTCAATTTTCTTGAAAAGGACTCATTACAGAGAAGAAATGCGGTGGAATGTTACTGACGAAAGATGCCCTTGATCCCCGGAGCGTAAGGATAAATATTGTAAATTGTAAATATTGTCCATCGCAACAATATGCACAAGTTTCAATCAACTGAACGACAAAAACGCTAGCATGATTGCTGTAAGATCTCGAAATAATGATCACCTCCGAAGAAACGATCGTCTAACAGAGGATGATGGTTGTTAGCAAAAATGGTTAATGACCTTCGCGGTGTAAAAATGGATCTGAAAAAGAATCGTATGATATATCTAGGACAGCAATACAATTTTATATTTTTTGGTAGTTACCGAAGTTCTGGAATAAACGAGAGTGGAGTTATTATAGACTATTCGTAATATTTTTATTTTCGATAATGTGAACCTGTACGCTTCCTCAATCGGAATTTGTGTATCGTTCAAGCATAGTTTCAGCTTCCGCGCACTCCTTATCAGTTCCTCGAAGCGAATATAAAATGGAGATTTGAGCGAGTTATCATCGTCTAACAGCAGCCTTCCTATCCCCGCCGATCTGAACTTGACATTTTCTTTGTTCCGTACGGAAATCTTGCCTATGCAGAAGTCTCTCCAAGCAATTATCGATCGTTTGATTGAGGAAGTCCTCATCTGCGAGTGATTCCCTATCAAGTGGATGTTCCTGTTTATCTGTATCTTCCTCCTGTAAACGCAATACATCATTGCTATCTTATTGCGGAAAGCGGCATGGATATTTTTTCATGGCGCCTGCCGAGTTACGTTTATTATTCCATTTTATTAGGATGACTTGAAACACAGTTCAAGTGCACTGCGGACTATAGATTTTCATTCACATTTCAGTACATATATGTTCAACTGCCGAAACTCCTTTCGAAAAAATTGGAACTTTCACTGTTTTTCAAAGAAACAGTACTGACTTTCATGGTCAGAAGTGACAAGAGACTTAATAATGCGAGAAACGGGTCCACGTTTTGTCAAGTTCGCGATTTTGTCATAAACGATAGCAGAATATTCAAAAAGAAACAAAACATACGCTGTAAATCTCCGTTTTTGTGCATTGCATGGCATCGAAATGGAGTTTCAACGACAATTTGCTGTAGAGGACTTTAACTGTGCACTCCGTTGGCCTGAGATCCAATTCCAAGTCGAGAGAACGACTGAAAGGCACATAGGGAACATCGAAATGACGGTCATTTTCGATTCCGTCTTGTTCGTATGAAATTGTTCTATTCGTCAAGCAATAGCTTTACCTGCTGTAGAGCGTTCCGCCGTGAACCCCGATCAAGTGGCAATACTGCTGGCGGACAAGTTGCATTGTATTCAAGTCTTCGGTTTCCAAAAACGAGAAGAGGTGAAGAAGCATATCGTTAGGGAGGGTATCCATCGCTCTGAATCATTAGTTCATAGTTTGGAAAGGATTACGCAATCGTGAGAATATTCAGTCGGGAAAATGAGGTATTTCGTTAACAAAATGGTATTTGTACAAAATGATGTTATCCACGTAGATACGATGTGGAAGGGCAACACATTGTGGCAGAAACGTGAACATTCATAGAGGGACGAGTGATAAGACCCAATCTCTTGAGTCGTCAGAGCGACAAATGACAAAAATCTCCCACACTAATATCACTATTTGCACTGCAGTGCGTTGCACAACATTGGTCAACTAAAACACTGACGCGTTGCGGTCGCGTGTCGCTGTCAGTTCAGTGGAGCAACAGTGTATATACATATCACTAACGCTGATACGTATCACTAACGAGACACGACTAGAGTGGAAGGGAGGGAAATGGTCGACCATTGTTAGGGGAATTTGTCGACCAACGCATTTTCACTCCCTATTCTGCTCCCCATTGCGAGCAGCAACTCTCAAAGTCAGTAAGGTTTGAATGCGTTGATCGACCAACGCGAACAACTAACGCGAAAGGGACGACCGCCCGCAATGGGGAGACTCCACCGGGGAGCAGGAAAAAAAAGAATAACAGTATCTTTAGTCGTCAATTTCCCTTCCAGTCCACTCTTCCCATGACTATCGTTCAATTTCCAACTGAACATCCGTTTAGCGCTGATTACCGGAGGTATTCGTGTGGAAGACTTTTGTCACTTGACACTCTGATGACTCAAGAGATCAGAGCTTATCACTCTTCCCCCCATGCTAGTGTGGGGGTAGGGAGTACTTTATTGACAGCCGTTCATATAGTCTAAGTTCACTTAGAGCAGTCGTCTCTGCGAAGTGAGAGGCGACCGCTCTGAGTGAACTTAGACGGATAGAAATGAACGGCTGTCAATAACGTATCTACTCCCCAACCCCACACCACTCCATTCATTAGTCAGTATAATTTCAAGAGTGCTCGAATTCGATTTTTTCGCATTGATAGCTAGTTGCTCACGTTTCTGCCACATTGTCTTGCCCTTCCTTATCGTATGTGGATAACATCATTTGGCACAAATACTATTTTTGTTAATCAAATACCTCATTTACAAGATTTAATAATCCCGTGATTGCGTAGCCATTTCCAAACTATGAATTATTGATTCAGGGCTATGGAGATTCTGCCTGACGATATGCTTCTTCACCTCTTCGCGTTTCTGGAAACCGAAGACTTGAATACAACGCAACTTGTCCGCCAGCAGTATTGGCACTTGATCGGAGTTCACGGTGGAACACTCTACAGCGACTGTCGTACAACGCCTTTGAGCTGCCTCAAGATGTACGTTCGTTCTCTTTATTTCATCAACAAGCAGTTGTCTCTCGCATTTGAAAGGCCGCTCGGCAGTTAGTTAGAGAAAAGGAATACACTTCGCGATGCGATTCGAGGTCTCTAGCCATCAAAGGTAAACAATAAGACGAAACTGGAAGTCAGATCTTTATGCTGGTTTCTCTGTTCATTTGAAAAGATTGAACTCTTTCAGAACGAAACAGTGTCTCAAGGGGCGGATATTGCACTCTCTCAGAGATCATCAATCATTCTCTTCTTCGTCTCTCTGACATTCATAGACACTGCAGAAGGTTTCCCTCTTTTCCCTCTCTTGTAGAGCTCACTCGGCGTTCTTGTTCGTGAATTCATAAATTATATTGTAGAATCTATTATTTTGGGCGCCACCACCAACGAGGCAATGATTTATGATAATGTTTGTAACACAAATCAGAGGGCGTTGGTAGCACACGCATTATGCGACGACAGAAAGGACAGTGAGCCGCGCCAATTTTGTCGCATTATAATGACGTTTGAGCTACCAACGTCCTCTGGTTTGTGTCACAAACATTAGCATAGATGATTCCATGTGGATGTAATCGTTGGTGATGTCGCCCTCCCTGGCACCAAGCGAGGCGAACTGCGTCCTATTCCCCCACGAAAGTGTTAACAATAATAGGAGGATCATGTATATTCTCCCCATCCTTCTGTTGCTGTGTGTCGGACTTATGGCCGCTCAGAGTTTGTTATTTTAATCAATTAGACAAAAAATCCCATAAACTTTAATTTCCGTTTCTTCGTCACAATGGAACGTTTGGAATTATTTCATCTTGCAGGCTATTTCATGAGTGTACGTTTTGCAGATAAGTCCACAAATTCGACAGCTGAACTGCGAAACGAGACGGGCATCGAGTTCACGGGATCGGGGAAGGAGTTAGGGGTTCTAAAACGGTAGTGGATTTTTATACTATCGAACAAAATTGATATCAGATCTTAAAATGATATGTCGTAATTGCACATCTTTCCAGTAGTTTCCCCGATGACGTCATTGGCCTGCTGAAGGCACTCATGTCTATCGAGTCCAACTCCGGCAACGAAGGTTTGAATTTGAATTTTGACGCCAAATTCAAATTGAAATCCTCAGGTGACCTCGTTGACTACCTGGTCGAGGGCCTCATAACCGATGGCTGGTTCGTGCACAGGTACGGGGGCTATGCAACCTTAGGCCAGCCAAGAAGATACATTATTAAAGGCAGAATATCAGCGAAAAGGGCGATCGCGCGAATATCTACGCGACAAGGAAGCTGCTCAGCGAGCACGGTGAGTTGCGATTACCAACCACAAAATGTGAGATGATTTGAAATACTGCGTTACGAATTCTATGCCTTTCGAACTAATTATTTCGTCTAATTTCTAGATAGTGTATTGTTCTGTTTCAGGCATCTTTTGAATAGTATTTCCGAACTTGCGTTGTTTAGTACCCAGACTCGTTCTCAACTCGCACGTGGACACGGTGCCTCCTCACGTTGCCTTCAGCCAGGACTCGGAGAACATCTACGGGAGAGGATCGTGCGATGCCAAGGGTGGGCGTTAGGGATTCCAAACCCGTAATTGTATGCATTTCTCTTTCATCTAATTTCTTCGGGGCGATTGTCTATCACATGAGGGAGGCAACTGATCTCGGAGCCTAAATGAATGAGAAATTTACTTTATAGAATAGAATTGCGGTTTAGAAACGCTAGTGATTGTGTCGCGTTTTGACGTCTCTTGATCTTTACAATTGAATTTAGATCTATGATAGTTTTAGCCTCATTCCAGGTCAGATCGCGTGTATGATTCTCGCGGCGCGTCGTCTGGTCAATGAGCACCACGACATTTCGAAGGACGTCGCTCTTCTTTTCACCGTGGGAGAGGAAGTGGACTACATTGGAATGAAGGTAAGGAGTGGGAAAGGGCAGAAAGGGTACTGTAATGATAAATAGTGGGTTTTTTGGCAATTGACGAAAAGGGTGCATTAGCAGGATAGCACTTCACTAATTATTGGAGAGGAGTTGCTCGTATCTTAACGGTGGTGAGAAGTGATGAACAGAATGTTCCTGTAACTAGTAGTGCTTACATTGTGTAGATTTGAACACAATGATCTATTGTTTGGAAATGACATCGATGGTGGCTATTCTGTGTTTATTTTTTAAAGTTACTGTCTCGCATCGCAAGCACTGTTTGGGTACGGGTTTACTATTAGATTGGCAAGAAAGTCTTTAGACATTTTTGATTTTACTTATGTATTTTTTCAGCGAAATGCAGCACCCTCTATTCAAAGTGGCTACTTACAACTGACTAAAAGTCACACACGTATACCTCACGATCTGTTTCGGGTTTACCTGTGAGGCTCAGAGCAACGGTCGAAAGTGGACCCATTTTTTTTCGCAAAATTCAATCAGCATCAAATAAAAATTCGCCAAAATTTTGAAAAAGCTCTCAGATCTCCCCTACAAGTCACCGAGTGTTCGTATTATTGTGGTAAACGGAACTGAAAAAAATCAGTACGCGCCTATGTGTTCCTATGTTTATCCGAATTTATTATTGTTTTGAAACATATACCAACGTTATTTTGACACACTTTGTTTGATCGATATTTCGCAAGTCCATTGCTCAGAGGACTCCCAAATGCTTTCATAAATCATTTTTGGTTAATCCAAATCAAAATACTTTGAAAAACAGCTCAAATTCACAAGTTCACAATTGCGTTCGAATATGCTTCAATGCGCCTTTATATAATAATTGCGACACTATGCGCTAAATAGCGTAATGTTTATAGGACCGGCGAAAAGAGTCATGTGTATCAGCTATGTCAATCCATTTTTCCACAATAATAAATGATCCAATGGGTCAATTTCATGGATGGAAATTTTGCATAATAGGCCATAACAACCTTATTTCAAACTTTTATCGGTGCACCAATATATTATTTTTAATCCTACGGTAACCACTACACACGGGCAGGGTTTGGTCAGCATAGGATCATCTTGAAAAAATAGCATTTTTCGGCACTTTTTCGTCAATAAGTCAAGGGAGAATATGTAAGCAGTATGTTGCTAAGAAGCTAGCATATCCGGTAGCTTGTACGGGAGATCTGGAGATCTTTTTCAAAATTTTGGCGAATTTTTATCTGATGCTGACTGACAAGGGAAGGTCGCGGACCGGCCTCGAGGTTTTTGATTCTACTATGTATTTTTCGAGAGCCCTTGACGAGTAAACAATAAAACTA
>JACMIF010000024.1:33739-86980 GCA_014805445.1 Diplogasteroides magnus | reverse complement strand
GGTTGGCGACCCACTCCCTGGCCCGTCGTTCAGGAAAATTCTGAACCATAAGTGAACCGTCGTTCCTTGCGTGCAGCTTGTGTGAGTTCTAGCCTTCCTAATCTCCTCCAAGCGGTTTTCTATGGAAGTGAGTGACGCCCGCCCGGATGTGATTGGGGATGTTTGAACTCGCATATGCGACACCTTACTATTAGTCATTTTTCTTTCATGAACATTTGTGGCGGCCCTTATGATTTGTCGGGAGGAGTGAACGATCATGTTAGCAAAACGACATCTCATTTGTTATTTCAGACTCCATGGCGCATGCGACGGGCATTCAAACGCTTTATCTCCGATGATGCCACCAACTGCACAATGGCAAAGATTTCGCAAACCTTACCTGAACCGCGAACATCTCATGGTTGGCGACCCACTCCCTGGCCCGTCGTTCAGGAAAATTCTGAACAAACTTGTTTATCGGGATGTTCGACTGCTGCTTCATTTAGTGAAATGGGAAGTTGAGAAATGTGTTACAGCTGCTGAAGAAAGAGATTGTCATCTCGCACAAAGCACTTGTGCTATGTTGATCAAGATGTGCGCAATAACAAGTGGATGGCAAATGCATCATGCATGAATGCATGCATGGATGTTTGCGTCGTAGTAGTGAAATCGACATTAGAGGCTTCAACAAACAACGGTGTATCTTCGAAACAGATCAATTTTCACCGTATCCCAATCACTGTGAAAATCAGACTACCGGAATGTTGGGTATCGAATCTCACAGTATATAGATAAAAGTTCAGTAAGAAGTTCTTACTAAGAACTAGAGAAAGAAAATGCACTTTGGGATTCGATTATCACAATCATTCGTAAGTCGAGATTTCTCTGCGTAAACTCACATAAAATGCAGTCTGCTTGGTAATTGCCCATAATTCACTGGTGTTCAGTTGAATCTCCGTTATCCGGGAGAAATCTAGCATCCTCAATAAATGATCGAGTAGGAATGCTTCAAAGGTGTCAAGTTGAAAACAAAACAAAAAAACTTTTGATTCAAAGTTTTTAAAAAGCGGCGTCGATAGAGTCATCTCACGAAATTTTCAACATGGCTAATCCAAAAGGCCAAATGGCTAAGGTCCCTTCCGTTTGCCCGATTGTGAATACCAATTCAATGTAATGAGACGACGAAGAGACACGAGTCTGAATGTTTGAACTGATTTATCCGAGGATATGATCATGTCTAGGATCAGAGGGAAGGAAGATGGAAGAGAGGAGAGAGACAGGAAGAAGAACAAAGGATGCGAGTGATTGTGGATGACTCTGTTTTGTGCGAAAATCGGTCATTATCTTGCTAATAGCACGCTGTTTTGCATAGATATATGACTTTTATGACAAGGGTAGGGAAAGCAAGCACAAGTGCATTTTTCTACCTTCTAATTCCCTCGGAGTGACTGTCCGTCACATGAGAGAGACGCTCGGAGGGCATTAGGCGAGAGAGAAAAGCACTTCTGCCGGATTTCCCGGCCGTAATCATTGCAGAATGTAAGTAGAGTGTTCGAAGACTGCTTCGGGACCGGGGACCGGCGAATCAACAGGGAAGAAAGTAGAATAGATGGATTATCTAGTAGCTAAACCGAAGTTAAAGGAGCTAAAGGGAGATTTATTTGCATGCACTTTCGGGATCACTTCTCTCCAATTCCCTTACTCTCTCGTTGTCAGAGTAGACCGCTCTGGCGACGAGAAAGTGGGGGAATGGAGAGAAGTGAACCCGAAAGTGCATGCAAATAAAGCTCCCTTTGTGGCTCCTTTAACGAAGCTGACGCACAAATGTGGCTAACATGCCATATGACTAAAATATAGTTTTGTTGATCTTATTGGAGGGATGCAAAAAAGTGAGCAATTCAACTGACAGATAAGGAAAACACGGCTTAACATCGCTGCTATCGCTTTATCGGTGAAAGGGAAGGGGAGGCAGCAAACTTGTTGATGATTTCCATCTTGCTATGCGGGAGAGCAGTAAGTAAGTAGCAGAGATGGGAACGGGAGATACCCGTTCCTGGGGGTTCGAACGATGCTCAAATCGTTGTATTCCAGCTGATATGAACTTCCTAGCTCATCCGAGTGGTTGTCTCTCGACCTCGCAGTTGTAGACTGCAAGGTTTCGAAAGCGGCAAAGAGGGCTCTTCTTATTCGTCTATTCTGTACAGATCGGTTGTCAATAGAACGTAGAGCGACAACGCCGTGGGGATTAGCCGAATGAGAAATTCGGATATTCGGGCATTTACCGAGCCCGAATTCCCATTTGCCACAGCCTAAGTGTTGCATCCGAGTAAACCTTTTGCAAATGCATATCGTTTGTGGTGTTTTCGGATTTCGTTTTTTTTCCTATTACTCATGCACATTTCCACATCGTCCTGGTTAGTGCAGTAAAGTGATCCGTCCGTTTTTGTGTGGTTGCATCACTGGAAACAGAAAGGGCGGAACAAAATTTTGCATCAGCACATTGCTCAAACAAGGCACCGATTAGTAAGAAATGATAAATCAATTTCGAAATTGGGTATTTTTCCGTGCTTTACATACCAGGCATATACTCGACTTCCCCTTCCAGCATAAGTCGATAACACGGGTTCTAAAACAGTAAATTTGTTGTTATTATTCTCCGGAGTGATGTTGTCTCATTTTCTGATAGGCAACTACGCTCCGGAGAAGAATGACGACAAACTTGCCATTTTAGAACCTCTAGTAGATAAATGGCATAAAGTCACTCAATTTAATGCAGAAGTTCTTGTGTATCAATCGATCAATAAATCAATAGTGCAGTCTCCACTTGTTTCGATCGTATTTCATCAACTGACTCAATACAGCGTGAGATGAGCATCTGGCGACTCCCCGTACTGCAGCTTGTTCGTGTCGAACAAATGTTGCAGAGCGGTACAGTAGATGGCATGTATACGGTCAATCTGAATGATTAAGCGCATAAGATCATAGCACACTCTAACTGAGTTGTATTACCCCCCCCCTCCAGTGCGTAGGACTGTTTCTATCATTTTGCGTGATATTTCTTCGATTACCAGACAGACTAGGTATACTCTAGTTCTCAACCACCATTTGCTTACTTGATCCTGCGTTGGCTTCTCCACTTTTTCTACATGAATAGGCGCTCCGATGACGCTGGTCAGCTTCTGTCTGAAGCAGTAATTATTGTGAACACCTTTGAAACAGTACTTTTTTGTTATCATGCCTCCCCAGGGGAAGCCCAGTACGCTCTTGCCCATCGGAAATGGAGGAATGAATCCGAATTGCTCCCGGAACGCCGCCTGCAAAAATGTTCCTAATTTGTTACACATCTATCTCGTGATTAGCGAACGGAATACAAGCAGAAATTCAAATTTTATCGTCGAAGCGGTTGTCCATCTCGTGAGACAGCCATCCGCTTCGAGGGAAATACACGACAAAAATGTGCAGTTCTGATTGGATTCCGTTTCCTAATCTTAATGAATGAACTCATTTTGTCAACTTTCAACTTGGCCCTATATTATGTGTATAACATTATGGTGTAACCTGTGCAGTGCGCAACCGTTCTTCTCTGCTCACCGTCACTTTATCGTACACGTAATTCTCTCCAAATGAAAGACCGGCACGAGGTCGAATCTGCAATTGCGTTCACTTCCTTTGTATTTGATTTACGGTCTGACCATAGGGTTGCTAAATCGACAGTACAGCGCATTTCTCGTTCGCTAAATTCCGCGAAGTTATGGTCTCTAATAGTAAGTTCGATAGGCAACAAGTTCGAGTGGATTATATGAAGCTGAAATGCACGTTACTACCGAATTTGGAATAATGAACGTCTTAATCAAAGATGTAACTCCCAGTCAGTCAATTTTCTTGGCGGTGAGACTTCCCACTGCAGAGAAGAATTGCGAAGGAATGTTTATGAGAAATGGAAGACGGTCCTTGATCCCCAAAACTATGCACTGATACGGATAAATAAATATTACATTGTATTGTATTGCATTATATTGAGGGAAACCTGTCTGACCCCTCTTGTAGCACCATCTTTATGAATCCTTTCCTGTCCTTCAGCTTCAAGTAGTACTTCCCTGGCGTCGTACACAGACTCTCGCTCAGGCCGCCGATCACGATGCCCAGACCGTGACCCTGCACGGAAGAGAGAATTTATTTATATATTATATGTTTATCCATTCGCTGGGAAAGGGTCGAGAGGGGACACAGGGATGTTGTTGTGTCTTGTCCGGTTATGTAGTATGTATACCATTGTTTGTATAGACTATTGTTTTTGTCCATATATTTCATGGTTGAAATATATCCAGACGCATTAGAATCGAGAGTCACAGCGCACCTTGTCCGAGTGTCGAAGATACCATTGCAGCGATTCCTTGCTAGCATCGAGCGATCCTGAACTGACGACTTTTAAAAAATCATATAAAGTTTTTTTATATTTTAAATTCGGGGCTGCAGCGAAAACGAGGGCTGCCTTGGGAGGGAAAGCATTATATGGGGTGCGGGCGTAGGTACAAAGTGAAACCAAACAATTTAAAAATAACGCACCGACTGCCATTGCCATATCTCTCCGAAGAGGCCATCTGAAGATGGATTCTATGGATCGTCGTGCGGACTACGGTAGGGATCGCCTTATGGAACGTTATTGACAGCCGTTCATTTCTAGCCGTCTAACTTCGTGGCTAGCGGTCATCCCACACTTCGCAGAGACAACCGCTATACGATACAAGAATGAAGTAAACATTAGGCGACTAGAAATGAACGGCTATCGATAACGTTCCATAATGGGATCCCTAACTACGGTGGTGTCACTCGAGCGTGTCACTGGTGCCACCCGAGGTTTCGCAGCAATTTACACAATTCTGACCTGAACTGCATGGTGAGAGTGGCTACTTTCATCGTCATACCAGGGAAAGTGCGCTCGAACGTGCCACCCTGAGGCACATTAGAAATACATCGCAAATAATATAAACCATAAAAATAATCCATGTATTATAGATATAATATAATACTTATTCAATTAAAATTTTTATCCCACCCAATGGGGTCTTCCATCCTGTTAGGAAAAAGAGATCTCAATTCACTTCCGCATCTTTCATTGCCCGGTCGTCTCTATCCTACGTTACAGGAAAAGTTGCGCGATTTCTTTTCTGAAGCCTTCAAATAGAAACAATCATCAAAGGGTATCCTATACATTTTGGCGAAAACTGTGAACAGAAGAAATCTTCGTCACAATGAGTTGACCCCACATCAATATATTGAGAAGGAACGGAGATTGAAATGCTTATCTGAGATGATCGATCGACCCCTTGTTGGGGTTGGAGAGAGAGAGAGGTACGGGAGAGAGCAGCCTTTCCTTTAGCACTCAATATGTCTCAGAAAATCATTTCAATCTCCGTTCCCTCTCAATACATTGATTTGGAGTCCATACTATGTAAATTTGTAGCACCCTTCAAGACGAAGATTTACTATGTTTTGTTGGCACTTTCCTAGAAGATGGGAGTACCGCCCCCTCCCCCTATATAGGTGCCGCCCCTCCTCCTTTACTGGTCCCACCTCCTCAACACCTCAGGAGTAAACTAAACAGCAAACCCTCTGAGGAAGTACTTGACCTATTTCCTGTCTGCAGTCATAGTAATTTACAGCTCGAGCTTTAATCAAACTGTGACTTTTTGCTCTGCTCACTTCCTCATTTGCAAAATATCTGGCTCTAAAAGTCACACTTTGATGAAACCCGAGCTTATCTAAACAGGTAAATTACTACGGCGGCTGAACTGACTTCACATCAAACCTCAAACTAATGTCTGAGGGCGTGAAAGATAACAGTGGGCGGGACCTATACAGGGGAGGGGGCGGTACTCCCATATTCTAGGAAAGTTCCCGTGAGGCACATTCACATTCACCAGAGGTGTCCTTTAAAGGACACCTCTGGTGAATGTTTAACTCTCACAAACTGCAAGTGCAGTTCGATAGGGGATGTGCTATTGTGTGCATCTGCCAAATGAAAATGGATAAAAAAAATTCTAGAACGCAGGGGAGCATCAGAAACAGTCAATCCCCTCAGGCAACTTGCGGGAATTCCAATGTTTTTCGCGTTTCAGCTTTTCTTTTCGTTGAGTGGCTTCCAATTGCATTTCTTCACCCCGCATTGACTCCGTAAAATTGCAATGGCTTTTAAGATATAAATAAATGGGGGTAAAAATTTTTCGAAATCACGGAAAATCGGCAAAGATAAAACAAAAAGTTTGATTTTCTTCTTATCGTAATCGCATTATCAATCAGGGGAAGTCGCACAATGAGTTCATCAAATTATTCACCAGAGGGGGCCTTTATTTATCATTTTCATCATTCTTCACAAAATTTCACTTTTTTCTAAAACTCTTGGTTTGTCACCGTTTGTGGGTCTCTACAAATTCATAATAGCATGAATGAATTTCTTTAGTAAAAACCCAGTTTTCAATTGATTTTTTAGCGAGACCAAAAATGCTAATGCATTTCGCAAAATTTAGATATTGATATATAACGATATATACATGTTACTTTAATTATACACAGGAGATTTCAAACATTTTATCTTGAAAAGCTTTTTAAACACGTATTCAACCGTACATCAAGCGTTGAGGGATGTGGTGGCAACATAATTCTTTCTTCTGTACTCTCTTGGGTATTTGTATAAATGTAAATGATTGCAAACTGAATATGGAGTTAATAAACCTGAGACACGCGGAAAGAACTAACTGAGGCACCTCTGATAAGCAGTTAATCGAGGTATAAGGAATGTATTCGAAAGCAACTAACACTACTCAATTTATGAATCATGCTGCATCTTCTTTTGCAGGAGGAAGACCTTTTCTATTCCCTAAATTACATGACAATAAATGATAATATAAAATAGACATACTTCTTTGAAGCAGTTAAAGTTGTAGTCTATGAGTCCTTGCTTCTCAAAGTTCTCAGATCTGACAATGCATACAAGTGCGAGATGTCGATTGAGCTGACGAAGGAAGAGCACCTAAAGGATAAAAGATGTTGACTTGACTGACTGTCCATATACCTGTTCTGTCTTCAGTCTTATCACTGCAGATGAATTCTCGTCAAAGGGACGTTGTCCATCACTCTTCATCCTGTATCTCACATTAGTCATAACTTCATTTATGAACTAACCCATAGATTCCACTCAGATCAATTGTAACATCAATCATGTCACAACATAATTCATAAGTAGCCATCTCAACAGGAGTTGTATCAGTAGCAATGTAAATCTGAAACAATCAACAATCAAAGATACCACACATTATTCATTCTTACTTTGGAGGAAACATCAAACAGAAAGCTCTTCTCGACATTGCTCCCATTGTTGAATATATCCAACAATTTCTCCAATGTTCCCAATTGAGAAATCAACTTTTGCACAACTTTGGAGAATGCCTGCAAGAAATATTGGAAAAAAATAAAGAAAAACTACAGTAACCTCAAAGATGGAATGATCGTAGATAGAAGTACAATGGTAAGTTATGTGAAGATCGACTCCAATCTCACTCAGATTCTCCTTGACCTAAACATCAAAAATGATTCAAGTAATAAAGAATTTGGTGCCTTATTGTAAATCTCTAGCTGTGCTTCAGATCTCGATTCTTCTGTCAGTCCATCCACCTTAGGAAGGTCATCTCCAAGAATCAACAATTAAAGTGAACTCACTTTGTGAATGAAGACTTCAAACTTGATCTTATTGTTGATTCTGTAGGCACGGACGAAGTAGTCACACATCTTTTTGATTGCGAGGCAAATCTCAAAATTTATCCCTTTAATTTGACATATTCTTTCTCTCACTTCATTATAGTCATCTTGAGCATCGATGATGTAGAGAAGGGCACCACAACGGGAAAAGTTCGTGTGGGGATTGAGTGAATCCTCGAATGGACACACCTAAACACAATCATCCCCCCATTACTTTCACTATATCCTTACTTGACCAGGGAATTCTTGTGTTGCAAAGTTGATGAAAGAAGCGGCGATCCCTGCAAAAGAATTCCCACTGTCACACAAGATGGTAATTGTTTCCTGTTTGAATAGAAAAATAAGACAGCTCTTTTTTTTACTCCACATCAGGGTTGGGCGGAAAATGCTCGCATGAAAAAACCGGAAAACGGAATGTACCGGTTTTAAAAACCGGTAAAATTTTTCATTTGCTCCAAATTAAGTGGCTTATCCTTTCTCTCACATTTTTAGATTTTATTTTGGAAAATATTTTTTTCAAAAAATTTTTTTATATACATATTTTTTTAAAAAATATGCATATCAAAAACATATCGATGTTTTTGATTTCAATATTCATATCGATTGAAAATGCAATTAAAATACCGTAAAATACTTCTTTCTAGTTCAAAAGGAGAACATTACGGGTCAAAAATGTGACCGAGACAGCTAAAATGCCCATTTCAACATAAGAAAATGTATTTTTTGTTCGGGTTTTTGTTTTAAAATTTTCTGGTTGGAAAAATTCACCTGATAAGACCGGGAAAAACCGGTGACGGAAAATTTTCCGCCAAATCCTGCTCCACATCCTATTTCAATCAGTTATAATCAATTGTTGTTGGAAATATACTGTATAAGACAACCAGCTGATAGAGTGGACAAGTACTTTAGCGGAATTTTTGGTAGCTACGCAGAAAATAAGATTAAAATTGAAAAATTTGCCTATGTTAAACGAAAAACATTTTACTATTTTTCGTATATTTTGTCGAGCATAGTTTATCGGTTAAAAAACAAGCGGCCACAAGTAGTTTCGAGCGCCGCTCTTTTTTACAAGTGTACCCTGGAATAAATATGGTTGCCAAACGAAGATATCACTTTCAGGTATGATGGAAACAACCCCAGCCGAAAGGTTCGATGTTCGACTCTTGAGTTGGCACTTTGGAAACTTTTCATACCGAGTACCGAGAGTGAGAAATTTCGCGCATGCAAATAAAATTTGAAGATGTTATTACAAATCAATTGAAGCTATTTAAATTAATTTAAAATGCTATTTAAATGTGCACTTACGGTCCTTGGTAACTTTCGCTGTGCTTTCTACAAAGAGAGTCTCATTGGGTGACATCTTGTTGAAGACAACTTTTCTGATCGAAGTTTTCCCACTCCTAAAAATCATATTATCAAATGAGAATCTTAAAAGAAAAAGAAAGGGGACCTTTTCTGTCCCATGAGTACAATAGTGGGACGGTCTCTGTCGTCTCCATCCAACCCATATGCAAAGTCTTCTTCGTCTTCTCCCCAACTATCGCCCATTCTATGATTCAATTATAATTTACAAAGAAAACGAAAACGCAAAGATGAATATTTGAAGGGCGGATAGGAGCGAGATAACCAATATTGGTCGGTCCAATATAACCATTTATATAATTATTTCTTACTCAAGTAAATTCATTAATTCATAAACGTTTATGAACTTATTGAAAGAAGACAATATTACGAATCACATCTCAAGTACACTCAGATTTGTATCGATTAAGTAGACAAAGCAAATGCGTCTGAAACTATAATGTACTTGTCAGGAAATAGCAACTATAAAAAGGTGGAAAGACAATCATTTCAAGGCAGTTTAGCTTAAAACAAAAGATATGTGACCCGTTCATTACAAGTACATCAAAGACTGGCAGACATGATCAACTGAACAGACAACATCAAAAAGTTTGGACAAATCTAAATAAAAGCACTACAAATGCCATGGCATCAAACGGGAAGTGAAAACACGGGTTCTGTCCCTTCTGCGTTTAGCACGTCAATGGAATAAGTTAAAAGGAGCGTACCAGTAAATACGGGGAAAGCACGTAGGAATATCTGCCTCCAGCATATTTAAATGAAAAACATGGTATAGGGCGCTATCTATGTCTAACAACACATTTTATTTCATTTTAGTGGTTTGGTATCTAGGAAGTGAAAAGTGAAGTGACAGGAGGCAAATTCATTGGAACCTGCCTTAGAAACCGATGAGATATAGCTCCTTTCGCTGTAATTCGGCTTTCAGGGACGTAACACAGCATTTTCTGAAATGATATTTTTCTTAAAATTTCGCAACACTCGTACCATAATAAGATCCAGTCCATCGATATCCAGAAATGGGCAAAGGAGTTGAGTTATCGAGTCAGCACCCCCTTGCCATCGTGGAAAATCGGCATTCCAATCTTGTAGCTTGTCCACATCTGGCCATGTCTAAACAGAAATGCAATGAGATTCAAAAATATTATGGGAAAATAAACCTTGGTTGTTGGAGTCCCGAGAATTCGAAAGATTTTGAAGAGTTGATCGATCTCTGAGTCTCCTTCAAAGAGGGGCTTACCACTGCAAGAAAGTTAGTGTTACTTGCATGCACATATACAATAACATACTAATGACAATTTTACGATATGACCTTGCCCCAGTGTAATACTAGACCTTGAAAAACATCTAGTATTATACTAGAAACTTTTTTGTTGCAAGCATTCTGCAAGATCAGGTTGGACATGAACCTATGACAATGTATGTTCTCAACTAGTACCTGGCCATTTCAGCGACAATACAGGCTAGTGACCAAATGTCAAGAGCTGTAGAGTAGTAGCGAGTGCCAAGAAGAACCTATGTATTTATATTTAACGTAAAAACATCTACTGTAGAGAAACCTCAGGAGGGCGATACCATAGAGTAACGACTTCATGCGTATATACACGACTGGGCATCGAGAAACAGCGAGCAAGACCGAAATCTGCCAATTTTATTGTACCAGAATCATCCACAAGCAGATTCTGTGGAGAAAAGTTTATTGAGCAGAGGAAAAGGACTAACTTGAGGTTTGAGATCTCGATGGATGACACGATGAGTGTGACAGTAGGCAAGTGCTTGCAGTAATTGGAAGACAAAGCTCTGTCATACTACTATTTGAGTGAAAAGAATGTATGTATTCACCTTGACATACTCAGAAGGAAGGACCTTAGAAGGAAGCTTATCCATTAGGCCCTTCAAATCGCGATCGACAAACTCGAACACCAGATACAGTCTCATATCAAAAAGAATGGAAGTTATTGAATATAAATTATTAGAAAGATGAGACACTAACCAACGTGAACAACGTCGTAAAGGCGAACGATATTCGTGTGATTTAGTTCCTTCAGGAGAGAAATTTCACGTATGCATGTACTTGGAACACCTTCACTGTCTCTGAACAAAAACACATATTGCACGTTAATAGCTAAACCATACCTATCCAATGCAATCTTCTTCAAAGCAAAACATTTCATCGTTTGCCTATCAACTCCCTTATACACGACTCCATACGTTCCCTCTCCAATCCGCTCGAGTTCTCCATACCGAGAGAGATCCATAGATCTCGGGCATTCGGCGATCTTTCAATACAACAACGGAGTTTGTTATTGTGCAGAACGTCTAAAGGAGAAAGTAAATAACGCAAATAAACAGCGAAAATTTGCGAAAACCCCTTCATTGCGATGGATGAATTCTGAAGGATTGAAACATAAAAGTTCCCGCAAAAAGTGGGTGCCTAATCTACGGAGGCAAATCTGGTCGAGAAATCAACTAGGAATTTCTACTTTCCAGATTTACTATCAGCGCGCTGCTTATTTTCCCCAGTATTTCCAAAAACACTTCGAAACTTTTATATAAATTAAGATCATGTGCTTGGTGTCATACAATAGTACGCGATTTGATCGATTCGCTACTAACTTACCGCTGATCGAAGAAAAAGCAACGACGATTTTCAATGACCGCAATTCCGGAATTGTAGGTTACTGTAAGAAATTGAATGAATCTTTTGGCGGGAATTATTATTTGCTTAGAATTTCCCGCGCGTTCCCTATTAGATTGTGATTCTATTTCTTCAATAGTCCATGATTGATTGTTCACTAATATCGTTGGTTAGCTTACATGTGTTGCGTTCTAATGTTTTCATAACATAAATATGATTTTATTTCCAGGGTAATGGCGATGGATTACGAGAAAGTAAAATTAAAGGTTCGGGAGTTTCTGCAGAATCACTACGTAGAGAGTTCCGACGGTACCAAGGTACGCCGTGAATTATACTAAGCTGATTGCCGTATTGTAGATCTTCTCGTACAATGAACAAATCTCAGCCATTGCTGAGCGTCAGGAGACTGTTCTTCGTATTTGCCTTGACGATGTTCACGATTTCGATCCCGAACTTGTTGACATGATCCGTGAAAATGGACGAAGGTATTATATCCATGTTTCATTTAATGGATATTCTGAATAAAGGTTCCATGGACTGTTTGCTGAGGTCATTGAAGAACTGGTTAAAGAATATCTTGGCGATCGAGAGGTTTGTTTACGGCATTTCTATATAAGTGGAATCATATGTTTTAGCCTCCAGTAATGGATGCTCTGGACAGTTTCATCTACCAACGATTGGTAATGGACAAACAACAGAAAACGGCAGAAGGAGCCATGGCTGAGGTTGTAGACCCTCGCAAGAAATACCCTCCTCAACTCACCAGGAGATTGTGAGATTATATTTCCAATGTCACGAACGATTGATTTGATTGCAGTGAGGTGCTCTTTAAAAGCAGGGACAATGAGAAAGAAATGATTGTTAGGGACATCAAGGTTTGAATCTCACTTGGCATCCAATATGGACTATTGCATAGGCTGCGTACGTGGGAAAGTTGGTGACAGTTGGAGGAATTGTGATTCGCGCATCGGAAGTTCGTCCCATGGCATGTGTCATAACGTACTCATGTGATGTTTGTGGTGCAGAGGCATACCAACCAGTCAGTCTACTGCCTCCACTTTGAGTACTCCATTCCTTATATAGGTGAATGGTCCTACTTTCACTCCTGCCCTTTCTTGTCCCTCGAGAGATTGTGTCGAATCTCGTGCAAATGGACGACTTCACATGCAGATCAGAGGAAGTAAATTCGTCAAGTTTCAAGAAATCAAGATTCAGGAGCACGTAAGTGTTTACACTTGAACCAGGAATAGTATGATAAATTTTAAGAGCGATCAAGTTCCGGTTGGGTCAATTCCACGTCTTCTCACAATCAATTTATATGGAGAATCAACAAGAACTTGTGCACCAGGCGATTCGGTTTGTTCCTTAATTATTTTCCTTGTCATTGTTGATTTGAGGTTCGCATCACTGGTGTTCTTGTTCCTCTTCTTCGTTCAGGATTTAAGCAGATGGCTGGAGGATTGGTTACTGAAGTCTTCCTCGAGGCACATGTATGCATTCACTTGGGTACTGTAATCAAGAGAGAGTGGTGTTTAGAATGTTGAAAACCGGTCGACATCTGATGATGCCGCTCTATCTCTCAATGATGAGCTCACTGAAGAGGAAGTTTGTGCCTCCCCATAATTTTGTTAGAGGTGCAAAGTAATTCCTCTTATTCAGGTAGAATTAATCTCTCAAGAAAATTTTTACGATCTTCTTGCGTATTCGATCGCCCCTGAAATCTATGGCCACGCCGTACGTTATGGTTTTCGTTTCTCAAAACAAATGTTTTTTTAGGACGTGAAGAAGTCTCTTTTGCTTGCTTTAGTAGGAGGAGTGGACAAAAATGCTAATGGAATGAAGATCAGAGGTTATCTACTTGATTTGTGAAGTTGTGACAATGTTGATTCAGGAGCCCTGAATATTCTTCTGATGGGTGATCCTGGAGTAGCCAAGTCTCAACTTCTCTCATATGTAGACAGACTCGCCCCTCGTTCACAATACACAACAGGAAGGTGAGTGAAGGGGGAAGAGGGAGGAAAGGGGTAGTGAATTGCAGAGGATCATCAGGAGTAGGTCTCACTGCTGCGGTGATGAAGGATCCCCATACAGGAGAGATGACTCTTGAGGGAGGAGCACTCGTATGTTCATTCATTCTCATTCCTATTACATTCTCTCTATTGAGGTATTGGCTGATCGTGGAATCTGTTGTATTGATGAGTTCGATAAGATGGTCGATGCAGACAGAACAGCCATTCATGAAGTGATAATGAATAGAATGAAGGGGAAGAAGGAATGATTGAGGTGATGGAACAACAGACAATCTCGATTGCTAAGGCGGGTATTCTGACTACTCTCAATGCAAGAGTGTCAATCATTGCTGCTGCCAATCCTGCATATGGAAGGTGATAGAAGAGAATGAATGCATTCAATCGATTGAATATAGATATAATCCACGTAGGAGCATTGAACAGAACATTGATCTCCCTGCAGCTCTTCTATCAAGGTAAGTTACTCTCTCGAACATGTTGTCATGTCTTGTATGCAGATTCGATGTTTTGTGGTTGATGCAAGATAAGGCAGATAGGGAGGCGGACAAGAGACTGGCTGAACACATCACGTATCTCATTCTATACTCTACTTCCTATCAAGATGTCATTCAGTTTCGTACACATGAAGGGACATCAACCTGAGATAACAGGAATGAAGCCACTTGAGATGTCGACTGTTAGAAGGTGAAGAGAATAAGAGGACAATCTCACTGAATGGTCTCTCTCTCTCAGATACATTGCCATGTGTAAGAAGAAACAGCCAATTGTAGAAGAGAAATTGAGAGAGAAGTGAGTGAAGGAATTGAATGTCTAGTTGAATATCCCTATTGAGATTGGTTGATATGTACGTTGAAATGCGTCGTGAGTCTCGTGATTCAAGTGATTCCACTTTCACTTCTCCTCGTCTTCTTCTTTCTGTTATTCGAATGGCTACTACTCTTGCCAGACTCAGATTGGCTGATAGGTAAATGAGAGTATGGAAGGAAGGCAATGAATCTCCATTGCAGAGTGTCAGTCGATGATATCGATGAGGCAATCAGACTCATGCATGCATCCAAGGCCAGTCTTAGACCTGAATTGATGGAGAAGGAAAGGTAAGGGGAAGGGGAAGTACAAGGGAAATGGACTCTTATTGTAGCAAGGAGTCACCTAAGGATATCGTCTTTTCTGTGTTGAGAGAAATGAATGGAACAGGAAATGGACCTATTGCATGGAATGCAGCATTGCAAAGAGTGAGTAAAGGAGGAATGAATAGGAAGGAAAGAGTCATTAAGGTCAACAAGAAGGGAATGTCAGAAGATGAACTACAAAAGTGTGTACAGGAGTACTCATCTCTTGGTGTTCTTATGCAAGACAGACAAAAAAGAATTTGTTTCACTGTTAACTAAAAGGTCTTCGTACATCATTTTATCTTTTTCCGGTTGTCAATTGATCTCCAATATTTTATTTTATTCACAGTATATTTTTCTTGCATGTCAAGATATTCTAGTTTGTAATTTGCACATTGCTCGCTAACCGGTAGTTTGTGTTCTCCCTGCACAATGCTCATTGGGTCCAGGAGATAAAGTTTAGCCACACAAAAGTTTTATGTGTACTTTCTTGTGAATCGTCTGAATTTTCGGTGTAATCAATACCGTACTCTGATGACTGGATCGCACAACATTTGTCCCTGTGTGATATGTTCAAATCTCTTAGTGATGGCTTGTCGTTTCTACACGGGGATAGATGGTTCGTGTAGAAATGGAGATGCGTGTAAATTCAGACACGATATGACTTCCGCTAATGAAACGTATCAGGTTGGTTTTCTCGTTGAACATGGTTGAAAGGCTTTTTGCTTTAGTCAGGATATGGAAATAATCAATATTCCTATTACCAGCCCCGAAGATTCAGCCAGGACAAGTCAGTTTCACTTGTTGTTGTTAACCGTGCTGCAGTGCCTGGCACGGCATCAATAACGGGAACTTTACCCCTAGCGATCATCTCCGGTAGTATAGTGGTTAGTATGCGCGCCTGTCACGTGCGAGACCCGGGTTCAATGGTCGCAGATAATGTTTTACTTTTTAGAAGCAGGTACACATGGACCCCTGCATCCAAGACATCCGAAGCTGGAACTTCGTCGGCATCTGTGTCAAGGGTAGAATCAAAGGTTGCAGTGGTGAAGGAGAAGGATTCAGTTAGACAAGAAAAGTGATTGATTGATTCATTGGGATATTCGAAAATGTTTATATTTAACCTTTCGATTATCAGGAATTGCAGTTCCGTGAATAAGGAGGAGGTTTTGCGTTCAATTTACTCTCCACTCTCATCGCTTTCTGCTGCGGATAGAAGTGCATTCGAAGCAGACTCTTTTACTTTGGGAAGAATCCCCTTAGCTCCCCCAGCAAAGGAATACTGTTAGAACCAATATAGACATCTGATACACTTTTATTGATGTAATTTTAATTTGTGACCGGCTTAGTATTTATTTCACGTAAAATGCAATAACATGAAAAATCAAAAAGACTAGTCCGTGAACTAAAAGGGAAGAAAGGAGACTCGTTGACTAGAAGAAGGCGTGGCATAGTTAATGCATTAAATGCACCAATACACTCGTTTTGAAGCCAAATACATTAAATGTTGAAGTATTGTAATGAATCAATACTGAATGGACTTGAAGTAGTCTGCGAGGGCTCCTGTCGTTTTTGAACACATTTCTGGTTGAAGACCTCCTTCATATATGGAAATGATGTATGCTGGAGATGAAGATGAATTGTGAAAGAGAAAACGGAAGACAGACCTTGGAGTGTTTTATACACGAAGAATCCTTGTCCTCCCTTCTTACCAATGATCCTGTCCTCATCAGCCTGAATCATCTCGTTCCACTCATTCTATCACCTTCTCTTACCTGCAGAACGAAGTACTTCTCTCCTTCGAATCTCAGTCCCGTTCCCAATACAGCGTCCTTGTTTGCGAATCCACGAGCAACAGCCGAAGCCTCTTCCACTGTGATCTATACAACAATAGAGTAAGAGAGTAGAGAGATGGACTCACCTTGAAGTTATCACTCTTTCCCCAGATGGCACCATCGAATCCACAAATGGCAGCCTTGGAGACGTTACCTGACCCCACCAGGTTGTTGTTCACGAAGTCCACCCACGCCATTTCTACAATGAAGACGTTGACGAGATGAGATAGAAGATCCAGAAGAGTGTAAGGGTTTAAAGAGAAGTGCGAGAGGGAGGAACATCAGACAAACAACTCAATCATATCATATTCACGTATTCTCACTTATAGAGTACAAGAGACAAGATGAGTTGGATGATCAGAGTGATCTAAAGCCATTTGGAATTGTCCAAGATTCGATCTGTGAAGAGTGTAAAGCAGGAGGAGGTCAATCGATAATGAGGATAGCAGAGTGACCGAGAGGAAAGAAGAGAAGACAAACTAAGAGGGATCTCCAGAGGGTCGTTGTCACCAAACAATGAGATGACATAGACAGTCTAGAGGATGATGAGTGAATGAATGAACTAATGACTGAGTGGGAGAAGTGAGGGAGTGGGGGGCTTCTGCTGATCTCATTCACTCACTCTCTCTCTCTGCCATTCATCTCTCCCCCAGGCTCTCGTTGTAATCACAGGACGTCTCTCTTGTGAAATGCAGATTTATCATCAACAACCACACAAGTACACCACATTAACAGCCAACATAATAACATTTATGTGTCGTACCATGTTTTGCGATTTATGCTGTCTAAAGTTTTACATTTTAAGGAAACCACCAACGTGCCAATCGCAGAAAATTTTCATTCTTCCGTGATGATTTTCGTTCTAAAAGTTGAACTAAAACAATACGAGCATGGAACTTAACCTTCAGTTACCATTTTTGGATATCTTCTGTAAACTTGGGCATCCGAAGGCATTATCCATGTCACATCATTCCAATTGGAATTGGCCAACTGCTGTTCTCCGAGTTAACTGAAAACTTAGTTCTAGTGTAAACCGTACCCGTTAATTTTGAAACCGAGGTTAGTTTAGCCATGATCCATGCCAAATTGCTTCTGCAGAAGACCAAGTAAATTGTTGACTCGTGTAATATATTATCCTGCCACAGTAACCCTACTACTGTAGACTTACAGTATGCTACAGTGTACCACAGTAACTTATAGTGTTCTACAGTAGCATATCACATGCCAGAGTACGGGCTTCAGAAAAAATTCCGCCAAATAAATATCACTGCCACTTTATCAACTCCTTCCCTCGCCAAATACAGTAATTTCAATCAATATACCTCATTTTCAATCAATGAACACTTCCTTTTTCACCCTTCATTGCTATCGCCGTAGTAGAAGAAATGGTTTATCACTCGCAAGAAGGTACATAACAGGAGTTTAAAATCGGTCAATTTGTCGTCATTCTTCACCGCCGCGCTGTTTTCTATAAGGGGAATGAAAGAACCGCGCGGCGAAGAAGAATGACGACAAATTGACCGATCTTGAACCCCTTGTACATGATTACCGTACATTCATTCAAAAATGAGTTTTAATTGGCAAGACCGTGACGCGACCCATTGATCTAACGCGTGCGGTTTCATTGCTGCTATAGCGGTTCGACGAGTGCACTCGAGTGGCATTGCAGTGATATTGCGGAATCGTATATAAATTCCCGATATTCAGGTCGTCTTGATTTGTACATGCACTTACGCACGTGCACTAGATTGACAGCATGTAATAATTAAAATGGTTTCATATCTTCAACACTAGTCACGATTCTTTCCTGGAACACATGTATCCTGGTGTTGTCCTGGGAGGACGGTGAGAAAGAGTACATGAAGTGAAGAGAGTACATCGGACACTTTGTTTAGTTGGAAAGTTGGTCCGAGTTCCCGTCTTTTCATCCTTTCCTCCTTTCCCCCTCCTTCCTGCACTCTTCGTACTATCCAAGTACACGGCATCATTCGAGTGTGCGCGTCAAATGGGGGTTCGTCCCGCCCCTCGGACTTGTGGTGGTTAGCAAAGCGCGCGCTCATCTCCCATCTCGTCCTCTTCCCAACTGATCTCCCTTCCTTTTCTCGCCTTCACTTCACTCTCATTTGTGTTTTTCATTTGACCCCTTGATCAGTTTCGCTCCTTCGTTTGACCACCTCGTGTGTCGTTTGACTCCATTTTTTCTTATGATTTGTTATAAATCGTATTTATTAGATATCTTTTTAGGGATTAAAATGACGCACGTGAAGAGTCTGGTTGCAATGAGCATAGAAAAGATGCTTCTCAAGACGTCAGGGCAAACCTTCTTGAAAGGAATTGCATTCATGTACAGGTTAGTTGATGATCACTCAGAGGACGGCACATACATCACTTATTTCCTGTACAAAGTATGGTTGTTTCCGATTGTGTGTCATTGTTTCCTTAGTGGATTGTATTTGAAAATTGTCTAGAGGGCGTTACCGCCAAAGGAATTGATAGTGTATTTCAGTGCGGGGCTTTCTCCTGATCGCATCACAGTGATGCAGACGTCAAACGGGAAATACATTCTACAATTCCACTCCCGATGTGACATCCGTCCATTTGCTGTTAGTTTCATCCTCTGAGAAAGAGTCTGTTGAACCCCTGTCACTCATTCCTACTAGTACCCTCCGTTCATTCTGGGTACATTGATTCTGTAGTGTATCCAACTGACTCGTATCTATCTCACTCTCTCTCTCCTCTTGGATGGAATTTGTTCCCTGAAAGGCCTGAGGCTGTAGTAGTCGGTTGCACTTTCTTTGTCCTTTAGGGCACACATGAGAGGGAGTCTAGAGTGGTCTCTCGTCCTGAAAAGAGCGTGTGCACTCTCTCTTCTCTGTACTATTCCCTCCAGGGATTGTCTCCTTTCCTTCCCTCTACAGCCATGTTTTGGGAATGGTCACTTGCAGTTCGATCGTTCTCTCAACGGCAACTCTTGTGTGATAGGGAAGGGACTGGGATGGAGAACCCTTGTCTTATCAAGAAAGTCTCAGACTAGCCAGTATTGGTCATTAACGGTAGAATGGTAAAAGGGATTGAGAGGGAGAGTGAATAGGTGGAATGGGGACTCTTGTGGAGGGATTGCTATGTGAACAGTGGTGGTCACGAAGAGTAAGAGAATTGAACACACACGTGTTGACCACGTGTATACATTGTACTCGGGTGGACTTCCGTTGAATCAAAAGTGCCCATCTCTTCTCTTTCCACTCTCTCATTCTCTTTACAATACGAAATATACTCGTTCAGAGTACAAAGTGTAATTTACGATGAGAGTCATATTGTAACTTGTTCTCTTAAGGCGAACTACCCGGAGTTTAAACGTCTTCTTCGTGGAATCGTTCACATAAGAGCATGGAGACTGAAGAGCGTCGAGTTTCTCAATGTGGGATTCAGAATGGACGATGTATCTCTGATTGAGAATGCTGTTGAGGTTAGTGAAAAAGAAGAGTGATGGGGGGATAATTGTTGTTGGTGCAGAAGCTGGGAGTGGAACTCGTTCTATTGAACAATTGCACATATCCGGGAGTGGAGAAGGGAGACCAGGTGTGTTCTCTCATTACATTAAATCATGAAATGATGTATTCAGGCAATGCGTCTATTCGCTGCCTTCAATCGAAAGAAGAACACGATTGTGTGTGAATATGGAGATGAAAGATTGAAAGCTCTTATCAAAGCTCCCCCTCCAGTTGTCATTCCCCCTCCCCTTCCTGCCCCTCCAGCACCCCTTCATGGAGGATACAATCTACGTCCAAGGAGAAGTGCTGGGTCATATGTACCTGCTCTTCCAGTAGGAAGGAATCAAAGGAATTCTCCTTCCTCATCCAGACTCCAGGTAGAGTAATCAATTGCATTCCATGATCATAGTGTCTCTTTCAGCGTGCACGTCCATCTTATGATGAAAGGGAAGGAGATGAGGAGCGACAGAATGGAAGTGAATCTTCCAGAAGAGACAACTCCTCCAGTCCCTAATCACCTCAACAGTACTCTCTGGTATATACATGTTCTTTAAAAGGACAATCCGTGCCTCTAATTTCTCAAACTGCCTTCTATCCCAATAGATAACACTTAACGGGCTAGCCAAAATATGGGTAATATGTAATAACTTGAATCATTGATTGTATCAACTATGTCGAATACCATTATAGCTTAATGAGAATTCACTTTTATCTGACTACTACTCTGCTTGTTGCTAATTTATACATTGTTTTACTGTTGCACTTTACACAGTCATTTTACACATCACTCACTCTTCCCAGCAGGCAATTGGTTGTAGACACCGGTACACCAGTTCCATCGTTATTGTATTATGTTACAACCTACACCTCAGTACTTTTATATTTTGTATTTTGTATAATACAAAAGTGACAATGTTGACTTGTACAATAGGCACGTTGCACGAAACTAATAAATATGGATTATTGCTATTTACATCAAAGTGTGGGTACAGTACTTTCGAGTCTGAAGACGAGACTGAGATGGGAGTTGTTGTGGGAGATGGTCGTACTACCGTATCCTGCAGCTGAGAGTCGAAGAGAAGAAGCAAGGAATTGACGAATGGAAGAATCTTCTTGAATGAAGAATCTGTATAGTGAAGAGATTAGAAGAGAAGAAGACATGGAGGGAACCGAATAGAGAATGCGACTTGTTTGATTGTCTTCTCTATGACATAGTCAACTATGGACTCTATCAATGTCCATTCACCTCCATTCAAATCAACAAGAAGAAGAGAAGGAGAAGAAACTAAAGGAATGATAGAATGGATAGAATGAATGGATATACCTCGATTGAATATCTCATCGATTGGAAGTAGAGACCATTCTTCATCTGCTGATTCACTCAATCCATTCAGAGAAATACCGTAGTGGAGAGAAGTGAGAGGGCTCAAAGGAGTATAGTCTTTTCGTGTTTTAAGTTTAAAAAGAAGGGAGTGTGATACCTTTTGTAAGGGGAAACGACGGATAATTGAGTTGAATTGAGAGGGAAAATGTGTTGGGGGGAAAATTGTGGCTGAGAATATCTGGAAATAAGATGGATTGTAGGAAAAGAAGAAAGACTTACGTGAGGAGAAGAGTCCGCGTGTTATGTGACACTCCTTCTTGACAAAAATGAGGAAGTGAATGAAGATGAACAAAAGAACACGGGATGGAATGAAGGGAAAGAAATCGATAAAGACGATTGGTCTCTTCCAATGGTGATCCTAAAGGAACAACATGGTAATGCGAAGTAGAAGAATGAATGACCGAGATTGAATGGAGGAGGTTGAAATGTATTGAGGAAAGGATGAATCTTCACAAGAGAAATACGATATTCACATGAAAAAGGAGATGGACCACATATTCCAGATGAAGTTGTTCCCACGAGGGAATAATTGTAGTTGAAGAAGAGTGAAAGAAGAAGAGAATGCCATGATTGTGCATCTTGAGAAGAAGAAACACGAAGATGAAGAAGAATAGAAGAAGTGCAAATGGACTGAATGATGAAATGAATTCAAATATTGATCAAGTATCAACCTGTACTATTTCCTCTATCAACTTCTGTGATGGTCGAAGATGGCCAGAATATAAATTGAGAATGAGAAGTGAAAACTGAAAATGAATTGATGTGATTGGAATATACACTCACTTCCTTGTCCTTTACTGTCTTCACAATCTCTTCTATCTTCCATTCATTCCATTTTGGAAGATCAACCAAGTAATGAACATCAACTTCCCCTCAATCACTTATTCCATTCATATTCATTCATCTACTAACCATTCAATCTATCTACTGAATCATCTGACTCAGGAATAAAAAGTGTCCATTTTGGAATGGAAAGTGAAGCTTGGAAGTCTCGTTTAGAGATTGAACTTGCACTTATGAAAAGAGATGAAGAGAAAGAAGAGTTATTAGAGAAGTTTGGAGGAGAACAAAGGAAGAAATCAAAGGGAATGTCCCCGTGAAGGGTCTTTGCACATTCAATCTGAAGATATTCAATGGAAGAGAATGAATGGAAGGAGACCTGAGGATGAGCGAGGAGTTCATGGAGAATGAGAAGATTGAGAGGATTAGGAAGGGAGGAAAGACCTTGTGCATTGATAGAAGACCAGGAAAGGGAACTGAAATGAAGAGAAATCAAAGATAAGAGAGATATTGACTCACTTTTCATCTTCAACTATATCCCATCTTGAAAGTCGACAGAGTTTGCAAAGAAGAAGAAAAGAAAGAAATACAACGAAGAATCTTAGAATGGATAGAGTACAAAGAGTCATTGTATGCCATTCGATTACTCCCTATGCATACTTTCCCTCTCTTCTCTCCCTTGACCTTTTCCTTTCCTTCTCTATTTCTCTCATAATGCAATACTCTCTTTATCTCAGTTCTTCTCTTCCTTCTTGCACAATTCAAATGAACGAATGAGACCAGAGAAGTCATGTTGTTGAATGAGAGAAGACAGTCGATCCATATCCAATCGAGAGAATCGAATAAGTGAAGAAGAAGAACAACGTGAAAGGGAAGACTGAATGAAGGATCATCATGGAATGAAAGATGCAAGGACTCACCTTCTCATTCTTCTTCATTTCAACTCGAGCAGATCTTGTAGTGGATGGAGAAGGAGAAGATGACTTTGTTGTCTTCTCATTCTGATCACACTTTTCATCTATTTCACCTCTCATTCAAACCTCGGTCTTCTTCTTCTCCTCTTTCTTATCCTCCTTCTTCTCTTCCTTCTTCTTCTCTTCTCTCTTCATTCTTCCATGTTCCTCATCCCTTGCAATAAGTGAAGTGAATACTCCAATCTGAACATTCCCTTCTTCTATTTCCTCTCATTTCCTTTCACCTGTATGTAGTGATCTCCAATCATACACTCAAGGGGTGCCCCAGGGTCTTCCTCAAATCATCCACAATAATCGAAGAAAAGGGAGGACTCACAAAGCACGGAGTGGCACTCTTCATGTCTGTCCTCGATACATCCAAGAAGTCATCGTTCACTTCTGCCACGATATCATCCGCACGGGAAACAGCAGTGGTACGAGTGAAATCGGCTACTGTAAGAGGAAGTTTGAGAGGAAGGAAAGGGAGACACTGACCATTCTCTGTTGTGTTGAATGCAATCATTCTACAGACTGTTGTATCCAATTTGTCCCACTCAAATTGGAGAATGGATGACTTGGTGAGGGAAGGAGAAAGAAGAAGGGAAGACATTCTATTGGATGAGACGCCTTGAGGACACAACTGAATGAATGAATGCAAGGGGGAATAGAGGGATACTGTAGGGATACTGTACCTCATTGAGTGGAAGAGGATGATCCAATCTGAGAAGAGAGATTGTTCCCATATCCTCAATGTGTTGGGCCTTTTTAACGAGTGAAGACTTATCTCCAGATCGAGGAATCGATACAATGATATCACTCATTCTGAATGAAGGATTAACAAGATGAAAGAAAGAGAACTATCACGTGTTTCCATTCTCATTGACACAATCAGTTGAAGTGAGAATGAGACGAGGAGTAATGAGGGAACCAGAGCAGGCAATTGGATCAGATGAAGGAAGAGAACGAGAGAAGATCTGCAAGGGAATGAAGAGGGATGAAGAAGGAAGAAGAGACCTTGATAAGATGACTGTGATCGTTCCAATTATCTGTTACTCCATTCAACATACAGTATACATTGAGAGGAATGAAGAGAATGACAACGAGACGTTGAAGCATAATGAAGGAATGAATGAGAAGAGTCTTCCACTCTCTTTTATCCTTCTTTCATAATCAACACTTCCGATCATTATCGTTTATCTTCACTATTGCACAAAACGAAAGAAAGAGATCAGAAGAAGAATGACTAGAATGAATCTATCAAATCAACGTGTATCCATCACTTGATTTTGTGACTTTTCCCATCACAACCAAACCAGAAATCTCCAATTGACTTGGGATAACCGGGAGATAGTCGAAATCTTCTGAAGAAGAACCATTGAATACTCGAGTATTGTAAGACTCACTTCAACCCAAATAATTTGTAATATTGAGTTCCCACAAAAAGGAAACTTTCATTTGGAGTCAATTGAATGGCAGAATCGATTTTTGATGGAGAATCCTTCTAAATGAAAAGACTAACATAAATGGAATGATAACTCACAAATATATCTTTGATGTCCTTTGGCCATCTCTTGGGAATACCGAATCGACTGTATGGCCAATACTTCTCCTGACATTGATAGAATGTACTCTTTATAACAGAAGAAAGACCTTTCTGAAGAAGTAAACCCGATCATCACCATGCCATACAAAAGCAGCATCAATCTCATTTGGAGTATCAATTAGTCCCTCAATATCCCCTCTTCATTCTCTTTCTCCATTGTCTTTCTTCACTTTTCTAATTTCTTGTGGATATCCTGATTGTAATTGTCCATCCTTTGACAATAACCAATATTTTCCTTGCTGCAATTCATGCTTTCCCTTTTCATCTTTTCTATTCAACCCACCTTGAATACATAAGAATCACCTTCCAAATCAGTGACAATCTCATCTATTTCCTTTTCGAAAGGCCAATCATCCTCAATCTTTCGAGGGAATCCATGATATATTCCTCCTTTCTCTTCTAACATCCAATACCATTCACCTTCAATACAATTGACTCTTTTAAGACAAAGAATGAATATACCTCTGAATGCATATATTGATCCATTTCCTATTCGAGTAATTGCATCCACTCTTGGATGTAAACAGATGTCTGAATGGTTGAATGAGTAGAGAGGGAGGAAGGGATGAACCTGGAGGACTCTTCCCTTCAGGAGTCAGGACTGACTCTTTCCTCTGTAGTCTACTGTAGATTCGATTGATTGCCTTTACGTCATCTGAATATGAGAGTGAAATGGAATAGAGGAAAGTGTTACCTGAATGTAATTGAATGGTCTTTCCAGTGTACGATTGATAGAATTGAGCCATGATTGCATTTGGATTGGATGAATGCTGAAGAAGAAGAAATGGAATGAATGCAAGGATAAGAGACCTTTAGTCCAAGTGCATGTCCAATCTCATGTACTGCCACCATGTACAGATCAATACCATTAGGAACTAAAGAGAAGAGAATATAGGAAGAATATGAATGAACTGACTTCCTTTTGTGTCAACCCAATCTTCTGTATCATCAAAGTGAACATCTCCACCAAATCGAGGAAAGAATGCATGTGCAAGTATTCGACCTTATGTATGAATAGATAAGAGAATGGAATGATTCAATTCAACCTGGACCATCAAATATTTCTCCATCTCCATGATCACCTTCTGTGAATAGAATCTTGATATGAGCATCTCCTTTTGGTTTGAAGAAGAAACGAAGTGGAGTATTCATTTGCCATACCTAAATACTCATTCTATTCAATTGAATGACAGTATTCCCATACATCAAAAGCCCTTCTCATAACCAATTCCAATGTAGAATGATCCATTCTGCTTGAGTATCTTCCAATTGTATAAGTAATATCCTTGACTCCCCAGAATGATCCTTTAATCATTCATCTTCTCTTCCCTTTCCTTCCTTCCAACCTTCAATTGCATATCTTTTCCTTCTTCTGTCTGATTCAACATGTGAACATTTGAGTGTGAAAGTGCCATTTTCTGAAAGAGAAATCCTTTCCTTCCCTTCCTCTTTCTTCAAAAAGGAACACTACTCTATGAGTGATGACTGAAGAACTCAACCTCTCCAAAGAATCGAAGTGGAGAGTGAAGAAGGCGACCCATTCATAGAGGCAACTGACATCTGAAGGCATACTGTAGGAGTACTGTATCTCATGAATGAAAGCAAAGAAGATGAAGTCCTGTTGATATGGATGTAATATGTGAAGGGATTAGTCATTGAGTGATGATTCATATTGAAATGAATGAATGTATTACCATTGTATGAATGAAGAATGGAAGAATCTTCATTGAAAGTGGAAGGGAAAAGGTCATATGACGACACAATTCATGGTTCAATTCACCATTGGCAGTCAGGTGAACATATTGTGTGAAGGGGGGAGGAAGGGGGAAAGGGGGGCGGGACACAGTCATACATAAAGAGACCCAATTGAAGTGACCAAAGGGAGACAATGACTACTCTACATATACATATGAACTATGATCTATTCTTCCCCCTCACTCATCAATTGTCACTTCTACGAAAAGAGTGGAAAGAGATTGTGTCCCCTGGAGGGAATTACCTGAGGGAACAAATGGATATGTTGAATAGAGATTAGCCCCCATTGGATCTCTTCTTCTCATGAAAAGGAAAAGGAGATGATAAGATAGAAAAGGGTTGAGATAAGGGAGGGGAGGGTCATTGGGTAGTTCATTCTCATTCATTCACTTCTGTTACTATGAGGATTGGATTCATTGGTGCGGGAAAGATGGCACAGGCCCTTGCAAGGGGCCTCATCAATAGTGGTCAGTCACAACATATTTATCGAGATTATTAATGTCTATACATTCGCGAATTCGCTTCGTTGCGGATTACTTGTTCTAGTTAATTAAGTTCGAAATATGTTAGTAAATTCCTCTTACATTAAACGGTATGTGTATTCTGATCAGATTTGCGCGGCTCCGTCTTTTGTGGATTAGCATATATATTTCCATTTGGATTTCATTTTCAGAAATAGTTGTTCATTTTGAGAGAGAATTTGTTTGATGTGATCATAATTGTTATTTCATGATTGTTCATTGCGTTCACTTATCCAAAAAGTTCTTTCGAACTGCCAAAACTGGTCTGCCACCATGGAGAAATAGTGCAGAGAATAGTGTCGTTATCTACAGAGTGATGACATGAATATGTAGTGATAGTGTATTAAGGGATGGACAATGGGTAAACATTCATAATATGAGATGGAAAGACTCTTATCTTATCTAGACACTTAATACTTTGAACTGTTCAAGGGAGAATTGCCCCTGAGAACATTATTGCAAGTTCACCACGGATTGATGTTCCTCTTTTGGAAGAGTGTAAGGTAAGAAAGAAAAGAAGAAGAAGAGAAGATGTTGCCTCTTAGAGAATGGGAATGCACATAACACATGAGAACACAGAAGTAGTACACAAATCAGATGTTATATTCATTGCTGTCAAACCTCCGCATGTTAATAAGGTAAAAGGAAATGAATAGAGAAAGAGAAAAGTAATCCACTCAGGTCACTTCTGAAATAGCCCCTTCATTCTCAAGGGAACAACTTCTTGTATCAATTGCACTTGGTATTACAATAAGGAACATTGAATCTGTCAGATATCTTCCATTCCATTCATTCTCATCCCCTTTCAGTTACTTCCATCTAAGTCACGTGTAGTCCGTGTTATGCCTAATACTCCTGCAGTTGTGAGGGCTGGTCAGTCCCCCTTCCCCTTCCACAATGGTCATTTCCTCAGGGGCATCCGCCTTCTCAATGGGTTCTGCATGTAGAGATGGGGATTCTGATGTGGTCAAGGAACTTCTTTCGACTGTTGGATTCGCAGTTGAAGTGCCTGAGGCATATATTGATCCAGTGACTGGATTGAGTGGATCAGGACCTAGTTATGTAAGGGGAAGGGAAAGGGAAGAGGGTCAAAGGGGGATGATTGAGATGTTCGCTGTCATCGAAGGATTAGCTGATGGAGGAGTCAAAGTGGGACTACCAAGGGATCTTGCATTGAAACTAGCGAGTCACACTCTATTGGGGGCAGCACGAATGGCATTGGAGACAGGAGAACATCCTGCTAAGTTGAAGGTAAAGAGAATGAAAGGGAAACGGGAATGAATGGAATGATTGAGGATGATGTACAATCTCCTGCTGGATCTTCTGTTTATGGAATGCATAAATTGGAATCGGGAGGACTCAAGGTATCTATTTCCATTCTAATTTCTTCATTCAATTCATTCAGGGACTACTAATGGATGCTGTTGAAGCAGCCACGAATCGTTCACGTGAAACAGGAAACAAGTCTCTACCAAGGGATATCATTCGATCAACTGAGATGTGAGACTACTCTCTAATCCCTATGTAACCTACTAATCATTCAACCCGTGACACAACGTGTCTGTCTATCCATTGACTGTCTCATTCGTGAATCAAGTGCCATTGAGTGTTCTCTCCCATGTCAACCTCACTCTTTCCTTTCACAACTATTTGTATGTACCGATTTGTGCTGTCATTGAGTGCTTTCATAGTGATAAATGACTATTTAGATTGGAGTGATTGAATGAGAATTGCAGATCAGGTCAAGGAGTACAAGAAGAAGAAGAGGAGAAAGAGGATAAAACGAGAGTTCAAAGGAGAATATGAACAGTTTCCCCCCCCCCTCAATTGCCATTCAAGTCATATTGACTTACATTATTTCGTGCTAAATGTACGCAAAATTACTGTAGATTCATTCATGCTTACTGTAGATTTAACAATGCAGAATTGAAACTCGTCATACAACACAAATTGTGTTACAAAATAAATATATAAAAAGGAAGATATGCCATTAAAGGATATAGCAAGGTGAAAAGCTGAGAGAATGAGACCAATTCGAATGGAGGAATGGAACCAAATATGAGCAAATTGAAAAGATGATTATGGGAGAAAAAGGAAATGATGCTCTCAAGTTCTGACTTTGAACTGTTCGAGAAGTGAATGTGAAATGTTGAGAAGTTGAAGTTCTTCATCTCCACCATCAATAAGACGATATTCAGCTATCTATAGGAAAGACAATACTCATCTACAATACACATCAAGATACTCACAGACAGATTATCCAAGATGTCAGCCTTCTGAAGATCAGTCAAAGTGTTGTCAGCGATGAGAATATCATGTAATTGAGAGAAGAGTTGAGAGACTGAATAGCCAGAACGACGAAGTTCCTAAAGAGGGAATAGACAAGAGAATACACAAAGGACTGACCTCTACAACAGAAAGAAGATTGTCATATGAGAGTGAACGAAGAACAGCGAGATAATTGTTGACCTGTAATGAGAATGACTATTCATTCATTCATTCATAGTTGTCTACTAACCACTTCATCTGGAATACTTCCTCCCATATCACTCACATCACATACACTCAAACTCTTCGTACATGCACTCAATGCCTGAATGGGGGAGATAATACATGGGATCGATAGTGACAAGAATAAGGTACTGCCCTAAATTCATGTAACCACCCACAAGATAGACACCAACACTACCCATGACTCAGGAAACGAGAGAGGACTACAGTACCTGTAGAGTGGTGACACTCTTCCTTAGATCTCCTTCACTGTGTTCGACTAGTTGAATGAGTGCCTCTTTCTCTGCCTTTACTCCTTCTGCAGTACAGATCTCTTCAAGACGATCCACCTGACAATAGAAATGACAAGTTGGAAAGTAATGTCAATTCTCACTTGACATTGAGTGGGAAGAGGTTTGAATCGGAATTTGGCACATCTTGAGGTCAAAGGATCGATGATACGAGAGATATAATTACAGATGAGAAAGAATCTCAATTGAATGATTCTTCTTCTCTTTCTCTTCCATTCTCACCTCGTATTCTTCGAATACTTCTCCATTGTTCTTCTCAATGCAGCTTGTGCAGCACTAGTCATTGCATCAGCTTCATCCAGAATGATCACCTGTCATTCTACCGTACTCTTCCCACTACAGTATCCCACTCACTTTGAGTGCAGTTGCACATCCTCCTACTGTAGATCCACTGACAGCACGAATAGCAAAGTCCTTGATCTAAGTGGGAGAATAGTTGAATGTATTGAGGGAAGACTCACTCTTGTCCTCACAATCTGAATTCCTCTTTCATCAGAGGCATTCAATTCCAGTACACGATCCTTGTACACATCTGTGTTCTTGAAGAGTTGTCTACAATCAAAGAGAATGAATAGAATTAAAAGGAGCCAAACCTGCAAACTGCAATGGCAGCAGATGTCTTTCCTGTCCCAGGAGGACCATACAACAGAAGATTAGGAAGCTGAAAGGGGGAATGAGAGTAGGAAGAGAAGGGAAACTCACATCAGCTCCATCCACAACCTTCTGGAGTACTGATGATACTTCAGTCTGAATACAATTCAATAGAAAGAGTGAAGAGAACGTTCTTACTTGGAATACGAGTTGATCTACTCTCTTGGGTCTGTATTTCTCAACCCAAGGTTCATTCTCCTTCACTGTTCGTTTCTCTCCCTTTGATGAAGACTGTTGTCGGGGTGCGAAGAAATTGTTCATCTGATAAAAGAATAAAAGTCTATTGGGATAACACAAAGATATAACGTCGACAATCAACGAAAATGAGTCAATTGAAGTAGAATCCATTCGTACTCTTTATCCAATTTGGTATTGAAATTCAACTAGCAATTATGACGATAAAACAGAATAAATTACAATTAGTTGCATGATTACCATGAGATGTCATTTTGTATGACTAAAACACACCTGAACCACCATCGAGAAGATAATTAAGTACTACATACTGGACAAAATTCACACGAAACACCAAAATCATACATAGGCACGATCGTGACAAAATCACGATGCCTCCCTGCAGAGCGAAATTGGTCATTTTTGCACTAGAATAGTTTTTTTTCGTAATGAGCACAGTGCAAATGAATGATATCACCCTGCAGGGACATGTTTAGGCACGAACCCTGCCCATCTATCGCCAAAATCATGTATCACAATAATCATAAACATCACAAAAAATCCCAAACGACCAAATGGTAAAAAAATTTCTGTCCTGGTACTAAATTTTCACTCGTAAACTGCAATGAGATACATGAGGAAAATGCCGAGAAGAATAGCAAAGATTTCCTTGATGGATTGACCAAACGAGGAAGTCTCCAGAAGCTCAGGAATGACAGATACTGTAGCGATGTAGATGAATCCTCCTGTAGATGAAGAATGAAGGAGTACTGTAAGTGAGATTTGTACCTGCAGTGAATGGAAGAATCCATGATGAAGCAGCAGCATCAGCTAGTTCTCCATTAGCTGAGAGAAGGGAAAGAACACAACCAGACAAGGCACCAAATGCAGTTACAAGTTGCATCATCATGGCCTGAAAGAAGAGAATAAGTAAAGGGAGAGAGAGGAGAGACTCACCTTTCTCCTTGAATATCCTGATTGAATCAGAATTGCAAAGTCTCCAATCTCATGAGGAATCTCATGTACCAGAACAGTGATCATCGTTACTGTAAAATACTGATAATCAGGAAGAATAGAGGAAAGAACTAACCAAATCCAACAGTGGAACCAGCCAGGAATGAGGCTCCAATTGCAAGTCCATCAGTGAAATTGTGAGTGAAGTCTGCTACCAAATTGAGATATGCAGCAACCTGAAGGGAAACATTGAGAGATGAGATGGGAGAAAGAGAAGCGAAGGGGGAATAGACAAGGGACAATGAATGACAGTGAAACACATAGGAAAAATGGCTCTATAGACTATAGTACTGAGTCTATACAAAGGTCATACTTCGTTAATAGGACGTTCTGGTTCGAAAACCTTAAGGGATGCAATTGCCATGAGAATTGGAAGAATTGGTGCTTGTAATGTACCTTGATTCCTGTCTTCTCATCCTTACATTCCTTCTTCTTGTCTTCATTTCCCTTTTCTTTCTTCTTGTCACCCTTGAATGAATACAACTATATATGATTGTTCTCCTTCCTTATTACCTTCTTCTTATCTTCATCATCTGATTGTTTCTCCTTCTTCTCTAAAGGGGAATGTCCTGCAATGTCTCCCTCCCTTCTTTCCCTTCTCCTCTTCCTACCATGAGAGTGTCCATGTCCCTCTCCTCCTCTCAATATCCTCACAAACTTCTCCACTGCGAGGAAACAGATGATTCCTGTACAAGAGTGTCTTATTCTCTATTGAGAGTGTTCATACCAGCCAATACCCATCCTCCGACACTCATATCATGGGGTCCATGTGAATGTCCTTCAGAATGAGAATGACTATGAGAATGACCATGTCCATCACCTATAAGAGACATTGAACACTGAGAGGATGAATGAATGACCAGCAGGAGTAGCATGTGGAATGAGATGGAGGAAGGCATCACCCAGAAGACCTCCTGATCCAAAGGCAAGGAGAATCTTGAGGGTCATTTCAGACTGAACATAGGGAATGAGAAGAGTTAAGGGAATATGTCACTTTGATAGGAATGAAGAATAGAATGATGAATGGAGCAATAGATATCAGGATTGTCGATCCAATTGCATATACCCAAAGACGAGTACGGGAATCATTCAAGAATGAAAGGGCACTCAAATTGAATCATTATCTACTATTGAATAGAAATGATGTACCCGGTATAATGAATGTCTTCCTTAAGAAGGGAAGATTTGGGAGTATCGTGACCTCCATGAGAGTGACCGTGACTACAAACAAAATGCTTTTCACTTCCAAAATTTCATTTTATGGAATAACTCCATCTAATCATCTCCATCTCAGAACGACTCCAACATTCGTTCATATCCTTCATGAACATAAAATGATACAAGATTCTCGAGTGGATACTTCGCAAAGGCAATCAAGTATGACCAGAAAATGAGCTAAAGTATGTAAATATTAATGCTAACTGCGTATTATGTGAAGCTTATCTCAAAGAGTCCTTACAATTAGGATTTAAAAAATTCAAGCGTCAACAATGAGTTCGATGTGCTGGAACTCATGAACACTTTAAACGTGTTAATTGTGAGTCGCAAACTCAGCCATAACTAATGTATAAATATGTGAATGAGACTTACCCTGATGGATGTGCGTGTTCCTTAGCATAGGGACATCCTCCCTCTGCATCGTCAGAATGACCATGTGAATGACTGAAAGAGAAACAAATGAATACTTTAACATCAATGACCAATACCTGTGGACGTGTCCGTTATCATGAGCATCGTGACTGAAATCGAAAGTTCGCTTCACCATTTTACAGTTTTTATTGAGACTCTTATCAATTTGAAAGGGATTAACCTGTGTCCGTGATGATCGTGAGAATGACCATGATCACCATGACTGAACAATCAGTTGATTATGTTATTTGAAACATCCCGCCTACCTGTGTCCATGAGACTCTTCAAATTCCTCCTCTGCCTGGGCAGCCTGATCGTTTCATATTGTCATTGCATCAAATGACTATCATCTCACTTCATTCACTTCTCTCGTGTACTTCATATGGGCTGGCTCGTGTGAGTGATGATGATGTTGGGACCACACGACGACGGCCAACACAGACATCACAATCCACAAACGGCCCATACCTTAGAAAGAAGTTGTAGAGACGACATACATGCAACTTGACCAGAAATTCATAAGGACAAATCATTATTCTAGCAAATACCATAAGATTTGCATTTGCGGCTCAATCAGTAGTTAATAATTTTGGAAGAAAGAAAAAACAGCAAACGGGACATCTAACCATAAGCCACGTGTCCAAAGTCAAAACCGACATAAGGTATCTCATGAGCGGCGGAATGGATACAGAAATTTTTTACACGAAAGCATGGTAAAAGACGAAATTTAATGAATGATCACAGCCATAAAACTTGCTTAGCTAAGCTTAGAAGGATTCGATAACAAAGTCCAGTAGTGGCCCACTTGAGACACGCTCCGTTAAGAGACCTTGGTAACCGTAATCGCAAACAAAACCATGCTAAAAGGCAGTCGCGAAAAAAGCTTTTTCGCTTACGGATAAATCCGCGGATATGCAATTCATTTGCTGACAATATTGTGTCGACAATTGCTTGGAAATAATATTATCTCTTTGCATTTTAACTATATTGATTTTATTTATTATGTTAAGGTGATGTTTTAGTCTTATATTTTTAGAAACGAAGTTAGCTCGTGAATGGCAAGACCCAGCATCAGCTGGAAACAGGCAATAGTTAGGCAATATAGGTTTGTATTTAACAAATACTGGAATGGAAGGTCAATAGTGTTGTTTATTTAAATTTTTTTGTCTATTTAAGCATGGATGGCGACTTGCGCGGAGCTGTGCATGGAGGTGTCGTAGGTGCATTCGGGGGATTCATCGGTTCTTTCTTATGGCCGTCTTTCGTTTCTCGATCATTTCTCGCCCTATTTGGAATTTTTCTACTTTCTTCTATTTTCGTAGCTAGGAAGAGGTCCATGAATCCGGCCATACTTCTCCAAGCAACATTACTTGGATTTGTTTGTTTGTTTCTTTTTTCTGAAGTCATTTGAACATATTTTCAGGTGTTCGGCTCGTCGATTATGCACGTGTTTCTTTCTACAACGACTTCTCACACATTGTTCTCTCTTTATGTTATGATGATGGCTACATTCCATTACACAGAATTCTTATTCACTGCCATCACCAATCGACGAGGCCTACAGGTTCTTTACAATAGTTGCAGTAATCGTTGCATCATTGTGTGGTCAGGCTGACTCCTTTCTTCTCAATCACTCAATCCCATATTGGATCGCAGCTTTTTCATCATGGACGGAGTTTACTGTGGAGTCGTACTTCTTTCCTTTTATCAAGGTTTGGCTTTTATAATTCTTTGCATAATACAAAACACCCGCAGACTGAGTGGATCGGTTTCGTCGGCTTTTTCTTGTGCATTGTTGGTGAATTTATACGCAAAACTGCAATGTTGCATGCTGGGAATGGATTCACTCATAAACTTGCAATGACGAAGAGAATCGACCATCGATTGTGTACTTCTGGTTGGAATGGTTATTCTGAATCTTAGACGTTGTATCATTTTAGGTATCTATTCGTTAGTTCGACATCCGGGATATCTTGGATGGTTCATGTGGAGTGTAGGCACTCAATTAATTCTCTGTAATCCTTTCTGTATTATTGCCTATACAATTGTGACATGGAGGTATGCGAACAATGTTTTCCTTTCATTTGTTTAATATTCAGATTCTTCGATGAAAGAATTCGAGATGAAGAGAGAGATCTGATCACTTTCTTCGGAAAACCGTACATTGAATATCAAGAAAAGGTTTGGATTGGAGTTCCTTTCGTTGAAGGATACACAATAAGTGATTGAATAGTTTCATATACGTGTACATTCAAACTCGGGAATGTAAACAGACTGGTTTAAAGAATCTCCCTTAAATATTTGTGTAATAAAACTATAATAGTCAATCATTTACGATACTTTAATATGTCATAGTGCGGGTCTCCCTTTCCACTGTGCTGTGACTTTCATTGTATATTTAGCTTATGTGATTTATAAATACAGTATCTTTATTATTCTAGCATTTCTCAGTCTAATCTACTCAATTATAACAACCAGTCAGTTGGTTTTTGATATGCACACACATTATTGAGCGTATTAATGACGTGTAAACTATGGCGATATAATACTTTGGCAATGGCATTGCAATCATTTTAATTCTTCTTTCCCTTTTTAGTCTTTTTTGAGGCATTGAGAATGATTCTGAGTGAGGGGAATCCCATAATGAATGTTTGAATGAACCATTTGAATGCTGTGGAGAATGAATGACCAGCCTGAATATCGATTCAATCACCCTTAAGTATTGATTGATTCTCACTTTAACAGAGAGGAAAAGAGCGACTATTCCTTCTCCTAGATGTGCCAATATTGCGAATTGATTCGTGTACACAACAACCTCAAATTGTATCCAATGTAACAGTTATAGTTGTATTCATACCTGGGGATAACTCTTTGAGAAGTCTGCAATTGCATTTCCAACACCCGGAATGACTCTCAATGAATCTGGTGCATAGAAAGCGAGCTGAAAAGAGAAAGTGGAGTGATTGACTAGATAGTAGAACTTACGAAGTTGATAATGAGAGCAGGGGGAATAATGAACCACCAAATGATATGGACTGATTTGAAATAGTCAGTCATTGAGAGAAGTGAACGTGTAGAAGAAGAAAGACTAGGAGGAGAATATCGACAATTGAGATACTCTCGAAGTGAACGGAGTACTCTTTGTGATGACAGACTGCAATACAACGTATCAATACGATCAAACTACGAGATAACAGAGGAATGGAGGGAGTGTAGTCTGTCCAAACTGCAAAGCGTCATCTAGCTCTCATTATTATACAATTCTACCCAAGATAGTCAACGTCATTGGGGAACAACTTTCTATGATCATGTGTCAGATTGCAAACGGACTCATAAAATGACTTACTTTTTAATGAAGGCCACAACACCAACAAATGATGGAATAAAAGCAACGACCTGAACAATTCCTTTGTACAAGAATGAATGTGATGATGGACCTGTTCCTCTAATATTGCAGATACCATCTTCTTAGAACAAGTATTGACTGACATGAAGGGAATCCATCTGAGATGCTCTTATTGATTTGGTTGTTACCAGGGTTCTACATCGGTAAATGTATCGTCATTCATCCTTGGTAAAAAAAACCGCGCTGCGGAGAAGAATGACGACAAATTTACCGATTTAAAATTGTTAGTTGTTACGACGTACGTTGATGTTGGTCTCATGCCAGTGTTAAGTATCATTGGAGTTCGGGCGAAATACGGGCATAACTGAAAGAAGGAAGGATACTTGCAGTAGAATGAGATTAACTCAACAGTAGTACATTTGATGTCCAATCCTCTGTCTCTCATTTCCATTTGTAGACATTCCATTACACCTCGAACAGCGAATTTAGTAGGACTAAATGGTCTCATTCACTCTTGTACCTCCCTTCACCTAGTAAGTCTTCTAAATCGGTAGTAAAGTGCATTTCTCATTTGTCTAATCCAGTCAGATCGTTTGTGTTCGGTAGAGACAACGGCTCCGAAGGCATTTGATGAATGAGAAATGTACTTAGCTACCCGAAGTCCTATCCCTTACCAATATGCCAGTCCAAATGTCTCCCCTGCATGTCCTGCAATCGAAGAAACAGCCACAACATGTCCTTCCCTTCTCTTTTCCATTCCACACAGAAAGGACCTGATTGTCTCAAACAATAGATTACATCTCTAATTGGCCAAATACACTAACATTGATGGTCCCCATAATATTGACATCCATGGCCTTTTTCAGTTGTTCTGTTGTCAAATCAAGGAAGAATCCGAAGAAGAGGACGGCAGCATTGCAGATTACAATGGATACAGGTCCTGAGGGGGGGGGGATATGGAGGGAATGGAAGTGACTCACTAACCCATCTCATCTTCAATCTCCAATGCCACTCTATCCAATAGTACATGATCTGTTATATCTGCCTTCCACCATCTAATCCTTCCATTCTCCTTTTCAATCTCATCTACAGTATCTCGAAGGGCTTCCTGTGTATGAATCTGTCCCTTTGTCTCTCCTCTCCCTCACTTCATTGACATCAATGATGACAACTTTCGCTTTTTTCTCAACTGCCATAACATAAGCCATTCTCCTTCCCAATCCAGATGCCCCTCCAGTGATAACAACAACTTGGTTAGTCACATCCTCAATACGATCACTTAGACAACATTGGCTGTTGCATATGACAATAATTGGAGGGGGATTGAGAAATAGGAGAAGATGAGCAACATTTTGAGAAATTTGGGCATAAGCAGCACAAGTTATGAAATATTCTGACCTTTTCTCTCCGAGTACAGTATCTGTAGATATCAATAGGAGTATCAATGAAGATTATATGAAGAAGAACTCCCAAAGTACTGAATATCTTGTATCTCCAAGATGTGTATTCATGCATTATAAGTCAATCCATAGATTGTATCTAAAGAAGAAGAGTGAATGGGAAGCAGCCAATGAAGAAGAAGAAGAGTACTCTCGACTAGTCAAGGACAGTTCAAAGAATGGAATGGGGTCAATTCTGGGAGGAAGAGAGGGGATTACACTTCAACGCATATCAAAACCATCCTTTACCCTTTTTGTATCTCACTTCCATATGGCAAACCGGATGTGTAAGCTTCCCCACAGTTTACAATACAACTACTTTGCGATGAACACACTAGTAGTGGTTGTTCTGCAATACGATGTTTTTATTTTGTTTTTATGCTTATTAATAGATTCAATTATTGTCTCAGAAAATTAAATATGTCACTGAAACAAGGCTACATGCAATATTTCAGCAGATTTAGCCCTGAACCCTCTGGCACGTTGGTAATAAATTCGAACCTGCGGCAAAACTAAACAGCGGAAGCGCGGAAAGTTCATCATCGATGTACCTTCAAATTTCATAGCCGAATTTTTCGTTTTGTTTATTTTTCCTGTTCAGGCCTATATAATTTATTTTAATTCTCGTTACTAAAACTACATCAAATGGACATAATCATCTTGTTCTCCATCGGCAATGCCATTCATCTTCTTCTTTCATTAGAAAGGCTTTCTTATGATCAATCTTAGCCGATTTTAAAAGTGTTTTAAAGGTGTTAATCATGCAATACTAGTGGCTGGAAGACAATGAAATTATATCAGCTGTATCTTCATTAATTTGGATTTTATTCCCCATTAATGCATAAGGTTGATGATGATCTCTGCAACACTGGTTCTTCACTGTAGAACTGATGGTGGAGATGTTTTTATTGATATTGAATTTAATTCCCAAGGAAACTTCTTCATGCTAGCCGAAACGGTGGAGCAATTGTGATGATGACTGGAGGAAGGAGGGCTCTTTCACTGCCAGCCTTTTCTTCCTCTTGCACTCTCCTAGAACATCTCTCACTGCGCTTTCCCCAACTTTCGATTATTGTTTGCCGCGCGCATTTCTCTGTTCTCAGGAAAGAGAGTCTGGTATAGTCGAAATAATCTTGTGAGGTTGAATGCCTGCGTCAAAGTGTTGATTGAAGTACGAGACAAGACTCATATGCTTCGATTAAGGGAGGAGTTGTGTGAAGAAGTGAACATTGACACGACCTTCCCTTTATCCCTCCTAGACACTCAATCATTCATTACCATAAGTGGTCGATTGTTCCCTTAAAAGGAAGTCTCTCTTCTCTTTCTTTTCTCTCTAATGCGATTGTTTCCTCCCTCCTCGTCCTTCTTAGTCATTCAGCAAAGTCGACTGCAAGTGCCTTCTCTTGCTGATAGGGGATCCTTCTGGATGTTCCTTTTAGATGTCAATCATTATTTCAGATAGTTGATATCGGAATCGCGAGACCCGCGATAGAGACTGCGAGTGGCCACTTGCAAGAATATGCGCACACTGCGCACCCATCTACACAGGTAGAATGAGATGATTGAGATGATGGATTGAGGGATGTTATAGGTGGAATCCCTCAAACAAACTTGGCTTCCTTCTCTTCTCCTTCATCCTACTCGTCTCGTTTGGCCCTCCCTCTGCACTTGCGCAGGTTAGTTACTTTTCTATTTCACTTCTACTTTAGTATTCTTTCCAAGTGAAGCTATTGGCTTTTCATAGAACTATTCAAGATTTGCATGCAATGAGTATTAACTCATTGCATGCAAATCTTGAATAGTTAATTTCATGAATAAGCTAACGGATAGGATGTAATTCGGTAATCTGGTGTAACTGGAGATATAAATGGAATGATGGTTGATCGTAGATTAGTCTTCTTCCTTCTAACGTCACTCAATCGGCTTAGACAGAAGAGACACATAATTCATTGCCTTGACAGTACGTCTCTCTTATCATCTCCCCTACCATTTTGCCCTGTTTGCTTTCATTAGTCCTTGATAAGAGGATTGGGCACCATGAAAACTTTCATTTAATTCGATAAAGGTGCAAGTCTTGGGTCAATGTTTGCCCTTTGCACTCCAAAGATACTTGGGAATTGGGAAAGAAAGAGCTTGAACTGTTAGCTGTGAGTGTATATGAAAGAATTAGTTTGTGACGAATGAAGTGTTTTGATTGACAGGGGGAGGGCCCACCGGGCCATGCAACACTGAACACGGCAACGGTGGAGAAGAAGCCTGTAGTGGCTGGACTGAGAGTGGAAGTGGATGACAATACACATGGAGAACCGATATTCTTGGGATATGGAGGGTAAGACAAATTTATTGAATTGTATGATATGAGTTGATTGAAGTGCCCGTGGAATGACTTCGATTGTTCGTCCTGGACATGAAACATTCGTTGTCATTTTTGGATATTGGCTGGATGAAGTACATGATGTAAGTGGACACTTTCTATCGTTTCAGTCTCTTGTTCTATCAGATTCTCTTCACTTCAACTGAATGTTCAAAGGCAGAAATATCGAAGGAGTATTCCCTTTTCGATCTTCACACAGATAAAATAATTCGAGTAGCCGTCGAATTTAAGCAGTATGTATCTTAAGATTTATATTGGGGGTTAGTTGAAGAGCTTTTGCTCCATTAATGTCATAAAACGATTGATCTACTGACGGAAATGTGAAATTTCCTGTTTTCAGAGAGGATACCACATACAAACTGTGTCTGCGACAGAAAGACGCTCAAGCAAATTCATCTTACGAGGCAAACATTCCTCTCACTTCTTATATTCCCTTCCTGTTCAGATTGCTGAAGTTCGTACATTTATTTCTACTGCAATGCCTCCCAAAGTATACTATTTCCCTTTCTGGATTCAGGTTTGTTATCGTTTAGTGCTTGAACGAATACTTGTTTAAGATCCTAATAGTGACTGTTCTTCTTTGTCTCTCGGGCCTTTTTTCCGGTCTCAATCTCGGTCTCATGGCTCTTTCACCACAAGAATTGATGCTCATTCAAAAATCCGGTATACTGTAGAGGATACTTTGAAGAATGAATGAATTGGTTGCAGGGTCGAAGACTGAACGTCGTTACGCAGAGACTATATTACCAGTTAGAGAAAAGGGAAATATGTTATTGTGTTCTCTCCTCATTGGTTTGTTAATTTCATCCATTGATGATAGTTTACTGTTTATATTGGAGTAGAAGGGGGGGGGGTGATTGTGCGAATGATGAATGAAATGAAAGGGAACTTCTCTTTACAGGAAATGTAATGGTCAATTCGGGCATTTCTATTCTGATGGATGATCTGACTGGCAGTGGATATGTGGCCCTCCTTGCTTCTTCTGCAGGCATTGTTGTATTCGGAGAGATCTTTCCTCAATCTCTTTGTGTCAAGTGAGTACTGTATGTGTAGTGATGAATGAAGTGTTGTAACAGGAAGGGTCTTGCTGTGGGTGCTCGTACCATATGGCTCACTCGATTCTTCATGGTGCTCACTGCACCTGCTGCATATCCTATCTCTCGTCTATTAGATTGTATTCTTGGTGATGAAGTGGTGGCATATGACAGAAAGAGACTTATGGAACTCATCAAGGTACATTATCTACTTGTAAGAGAAGAATGAATGCATTCAGATGTCAACAGTAGAAGATGGAATGGCAGAGGAATTGAAGATTGCTGTTGGTGCAATGGAGATCAGTGACAAGACTGTGTCTGATGTCATGACTAACATTGACGTCAGTTCCTTCTCTTTTCATCTCTTATAAGCGATCATCAAAGTTGCATGGACTTTTATCCATGGCTGATGGGAAAGGAAAGGGGCGATATTGGGAGGGTGACATTTGCACAACCGACATATGCACAACTTTTATAATGGAATTTTGAAGAGTTGTGCATATGTCGTTTGTGCAAATGTCGGGAAATGGCTTAGTTGTGCAAATGTCGGTTGTGCATGTGTCACCCTCCCGCGATATTGACTTTGGAAGGGGGTGTGAGACCCGAAAGGAGAAGTTAGGTAGTGACATTTAGATATCCCACGCTATATAAATGAGTGATGAGTGATGTCTAGTAGGATTTGTCTGTTACAGGATGTCTTTATGCTACCAGACACAACTACTCTCAATACGAAGACTGTTGCTGAGATTCTGAGAATGGGATACACGCGAATACCCGTCTATTCGGGTGATCGTAACAACGTTGTTTCTCTTCTCTTCGTCAAAGATCTTGCCCTTCTTGATCCAGATGATAACTTCACAATGAAGACTGTCAGTTGATTGCATTCTTTCACTTGATGCATTCATTCTATTGAGGTATGCGACTATCACAATCACACTCTTCGATTTGTAATGCAAGACACTCCATTGAGAGTGATGTTGGAAGAGTTCAAGAGGGTACACTTCCCCCTCCATTCATGTAGAATCATTCTATTCAGGGAGAATATCATCTTGCAATGGTACAAGGAATCAAACAATCCACTGATGCAGATCCTACTTATGAATTGAGAGGAGTTGTCACTTTGGAGGATATTGTCGAAGAGATTCTACAAGTGAGCAAACGAATGAATGCTTGAGGGAGGGAATGATTCAGGCTGAGATTGTCGATGAGACAGATGCAGTCATTGACAATGTCAGCAAATTGAGGAGGAAAGCACAGAGGGTAAGGGAGGGAAGTGTAATTGGGGTTGGATAGGATTGTAAAGTAGAGGGGAAGTGAGTGACGACATTGAAGGGAAGGGAATAGGTTGTACCTCTTGAGTCTTTTATCCCTATTTCGATGACAATCATTCCTTTCCTCTTGTTGTCTGGCAATGAGTGTCAAGGGGGATAGCACTCGATTTGCCTCCTCCTCTTCTTCTTTTCCTTCTTTTCAACTCCGCCCTTTTCTCATCCCTTGACTGGCATTTGTTGTCTTGATTGGTTGATGCTTCGTCCTCCTGACCATCTTGGTATTCCTTTCATCTCACAAGGAGACTTATCATCATCTCTTCCTCTTTGTCGTACTCCACGAGAGGAAGTATCATGTTCAGTCTTTCTCCCATCTGGTACTTCATCCCTTCAAGGAGTATCTCTTCCATGGGATACTCCATATACTCTCTATCTATGTTCACTCATTCTACTCATCGTTACTAGTTCTCTTCTTACTTTGGCTATCATTGTGTGGCAGTCTGCTGGATAAGACAATGAGGGATCAAGGAGGTCAGTCTATGCAATCATTCACAATGTGTCAGCTGTTATTGAAGTGAACCTCTTCTATTGATCCATTCTTCTGCTGGTAACAACTTGATGGTCTATTCGTCTTTCTCGTCTTGACAGAGCTTTCTTCATTCTTGATGATTTATGCATAGTGGGAAGGAAGGAGGATTGGGGGGGGGGACTGGGATGTTGTGATGGAAGGAGGGGAGTCAGAGGGAAGTAATCTCATGTAATGGAGATTGTCATTGCGAATGAGGAGATGCAACTTATCCCTTGGGGGAATGCAAAGAAGAAGAATGACATGTATGATGTATCCCATTATGACACTTCACCTTGTGGGAGTCAATTGGGGTTTCAAAGACGGAATTTATACGCACTTCTCATTCGTCTAATATCCGCAACTGTGTTCTACTTTCGATAGATAACCGCTCCGGAGATATTAGATGAATGAAAAGTGCATGAAACGACAGTTTTTGAAACCCTAGAAAGAATTCACTTGATTGGCTTGAGTAACAACACAATTTGATTGAATGGAAAGAATTGAGTAGATGCTGCAATGATATTTCATATCTTCTTTCAATTCAATTAAGCCGCTTTTCCTGCCTACAAAATCAATTAAATTGGGAGCGATTCACTGATTTTGCATATTCTAGTCGGGAAGAAGTTTAAGAGGAGAAAATCCTGAATAAGCAGATTTACTGTGGTCGTCAGCAGAATATTGAACACTGTCGAATGATCTAATAGTAGCGAATAATTGTGTATGAATATAATGATTTGTATTTACAGGGTCACGAACTCTCACTCATGTTGGATGGTGATGCTGAACCCACGAAGGTTATCTCTGTACAAATGCAAATGGTATGTCTATCCCTTTCCCCCAATAGACATTGACCATTCCCATCAGGTGACCCTCCAATGGCTCACCACCAATATCTCTGCATTCGCTGCTGATGTCATAGACAGAGGAGTTATGGAGAAGTTGATTAGACAGAATGTTAGAAGGGTAAGTTCATGATTATCATCTTATAATCTAACAGTACACAGTGTATGTTCCAATTATATACTGTAATTTTTTTTATTATTAATCGGTCGTTCAATTATTGTTTTTTCAGGTTGAACTATCTCATCTTCCTGATATGTATGATAAGAAGACCGCGATCCCACGAACGGCTAAATTGTTCACTAAACAAGAATATTCAGAAAGATTCATTCTGATACTGGAAGGACGGGCTCTGGTTACAATTGGACAAGTGAGACTATTCCTCTTTACTCTATTTGTATCTTTGACTATAGGATTCGATGACATTTGAAGCTGGTCCATGGCAGGCCTTTGGACAAGAAATGCTACAGAAACTACATGAACAGGTCATTGTCCCTCCTTCTTTCTCATCTGTCATTTGTTCTCTTTCAGAATACAGCCAATGCCTCATTGTCCCATTCACGTGGATCTCTACAAGGGGAGACTACACTTACTACTGGTTCTCATCAATTACAACCTGGAAGTAGTCGTAAACAGGGTTTTGTTCCTGACTTCTCTGTGGTAAGTCCTCCCTCTTTCTTCTTCCTCCTCATTCCTCTATAGATCGTTCTGGATGACTGTACATTCCTTGAAGTGTCATGTTCTGCATGGCTTCGTGCACTGAAGTCAACTCAACTCAATCGTGGTGCTCCTACAAGGTCAGTAGCTGGAGGATCATATGTAATGGGAGAGAGAGAAGAGTCTCCTTTATTGGATGAAGAAGAGATTCATCCATGTCGAGTCCTTCGCCCATGTCATTCATCTGCTCTTCTCTCTCATAGACCATACTGACATTCTTGCACTTATCCCCTTTCCCCCTATCTTCACTCCCTTCACAATCATTACATGTCTTCCTGTGCTTGAACGAGTATTTATAGAGAATGTATCTTATGAATAGTATCAAATGAATGAATTGTAGTGGTTACAACCTCAGGTATTTTCTTTCGGTGCTGTATTGTGTACATTGTGATAGAGAGAGAGAAGAGATGCTTTCCCTCTCCACTGCCTTCTTCCCTTCTGTCATCATCCCTTCATCTACCGTATTCCTTTCACTTCACTGCATCCCCTCGATTGCTTACCGTAACCTGTGTGTACATACTACATTGCTGAATGAAGTGTGCTTCCCTATGTCGTAACTCTTTCACAAAAGAATACAAAGATTCAGTGTGGCCCGTGTGTCATCCAGATTACTGGAATTGTGTATTTGTGAAGAGAAGAGGGGGACTGCTCTGCACTCGCTTTCTACATGATTGTATATACAAAGAGAACATTGTATGATATATGTCATTCAGACCATCACTGGTGGAGGCTGATCTCATTGGATCTACTCCATTCAATACCAAAAGTGGATCACAACGTTCATTGGACGAGAAGAGTACATCAAATGGAGGAGTGAAGAGACATACAAGTTACATTACTCCACAGGTAGATACATTCACTCATTCATTCATTCATTCTCACTATTCTTCTTTCACTTGCACATTCTAACCCTTTTCATTCCTTTTGTCTTCCCTAAGCACTTCCATTCAAGTGGGATCGTCTTCTGATTCGTCGAGGAACCTTTGTATAATGCAAGTTGTGAGTCAGTTCGTGAGTGTTGATCTGTTGTGATTCGTGTCTTTGACTGTCTCTTCTCTTCTTTTCTCATTCAATTCTTCTTTATTTCAGCATGATGCAGTTCGTAGACTCAAAAGGGATGAAGTGACTGGAAAGCCTCGTTCTTCATCAGAGAGTGAACATTTTGAACTACTTTCTACAACATCTCCTCGTATTCCACTTATCGATGATTCTGCAAGGGATGACACTCAATGATACATTCCCCTCCCTTCATTTACCTCAATTGTTCAATATCCTTAATTGTTTCCATTGCTCATCTGTCTTCCTTCTCGTGGATGACTTTTGTCGGATAAAATATTGTATACAAATGATAAGAAAAGACTTGCAGTTGTTCTTACATAATGCTTCCCTTTTCTTCTCTTCTCTTCCTCCATCCTCTTCTTGTCCATGTTTGATCCCGTTTTCCTCTCCTTGGATCAACTATCTTCCCTTAACCTTTCCATTGGCACAATCCTTTTCCCTCAATGAACTCTATTCATTGACTGTAATCATCTTATTTCCCTTCAGTCCACAATGTCCATATTCCTTTTTATTCCTTCTTCTATCCAGTTCGGTTACATGCTCTTTCCCTTCTTTTCATCCCCTTTACCCCAATTCCAGAACTCTCGACACAATAGTGCCATGACCTTTCCCTCTTTAGCTTCTCCTCATGGATCCATTGACCTCACTCTCTTTTCATTTCATCCAATTCTATTCCCAGATGAACAGTCCAATCTTCTTCCTTCTCTCATCTCATCTTCTTCTTGTACATTCTCAATCGTCTTCAGTCCTCGGTTAGTCCCCTCTTCCCTCCATCTACCGTATCCTTTCTTTCCCTTCAGGAGCTTCTACGGGGGGAGAATCAGCCATGGCTGCTAATATGCAGAAGTTCGCAGAGTGTGAGTGTCCACTTGTCCTCGTTTTGCTTCTCTTCTCTGATCGATTGAATGAAAAGATGCCAATGGACTCGTTTTGTATGAGAAGAATGAGAGAAAAGAGAATGGTCTCTTCTTTCACTTTCAATCCAAGAATGGCAATCAATGTCACTTTCAGTGTATGGATTTGCCACTCAAATGATGAAATTGGGAGGATCGGTTATTAGGTGAGAAAAGAAAGAAAAAGAAGAAAATGAGATGATAATTGAGGAATTCCCAGCAGGGAGGATCATCTCAATACAATGATTATTCCTCTTCTCCATCTTCTAATTATGGTGGAAATGGAATCCTTTCTGACATTGTACGATCTAACTATCGAGGTGTCAATCATTCCTTCTTCTTCATCATTTCATTCATTCAGTTGGTGCACAAGATGATGAGAAGTCTCTTTCCCGTGCAGCTTCAACTCTTTTCTCTGAATATGGAGGATTACAAACTGCTTCTCGTTCACAATCTCCTGTTCAATCACAATCTGCATTCTCTAATCTACTCAATACATTCCTTGGTAGTCCATCCATTCATCCAGATGACGTCATCTTCTATTCAGGATCCTCTGTATCCTCAGATCAATCTCTTCCTCCTCCTCCAACTCCTCGTCCTCGTCCACAAAGAAGTCTTTTTGAACAATTCATGGGAGGTAAGTATCCATATTCAATTCCTTCTTATTTCTTTCCTTTAGCTTATTCTGGAAAGACAAATGAGGATCAACTTCCCCCTCCACCTCAACCATCAATCAATACAAATCAACGACTTGTCCCTTCATTCGCTGATATTCTTAGTTTGATCTTTTGTCATTTCCTTCTCCATTCATCCATTAAGGTCCTTCACATCAAAGCAAATCATCTCAACATTTGAACTTCCTTCAATTATTGGGTGAGTCATTGAATGACATTGAAAGTGTAATAGACAATTGAAGGAATGGATGAAAGGCCAACCACAACTACAACAAGACCTCTTCTACTCTTTGATAGAAGTGAAAAGTATGGATTGAGTCAAGGTGCAAGTGATATTGATGGAATACTCAATGCTCTTATGAGGTGAGTATTACTGTATTGAGTATTGATTGATTATCTGTTGAAGGAGTGGAGTCCGTCCTTCTGCCCCTGATGATTCTTCCCCTTCAAAAGGACTCATTGCACAGTTCCTTGGTTGATTGGTCTCTTTTGTTATTGTACATGACATTCTCTTTCCCTATGAGTCTCCTTCAATGCTTTCTCCTCTCATCTTTCGTCAGATTCTCCTGACGGTGTACAAACTTTCACTATTCACCACACGTTATTGTCATATTTATTACTGTAACGTGTTGACCATTGTAAGAAGTGCAATGGAATAAAGACAATACAATGATCAGGCAAGGCCAACATCAATTGAAAGAGCTCTTCTGAGAGCAAATCGAGGCATATGGACAGCCTCACTTTCAATGATTCCTTCTACAGCTGAATAGAGAAAGAGATTATATTGATTGACTCAACTATCACCTGGATTGTTCTCGAATGGTTGAGTGTCTGTCTTTGCAAAATGAGGACGAGGAGAAAATTGAGTTATTTCAATATCTGCAAGGGAGTTTCGATTGAATGAAAGACAATAGATACCATCAATTTCTTCTTGGAGTCTTTGGACTGAAGGGCCACGAGAATAGATAATTGACTGGATGAGATTGTTGATTAGAGAAGAACAGGCAAATGGAGCAGTGAAGAGAAGACTGAAAGGGGAAGGAAAGGGAAGGAAAGGGAAGGAAAGGGAAGGACAGGGAAGGAAAGGGAAGGGAGGGAAAGGGAAGGAAAGGGAAGGGAAGGGAGGACTCACTGACAACAGTATCCACCACAACAGAAACAACCCCAACATCCAAAGAAGAATGTAAGTGAGAATACAGCGAGGAATATGAAAAGACGTTGACGATATGGTTCTAAATTGAATGAATGAATAGAATGAAAATGGAAATGAAGACCTTTTATGATTGGTTCGTTGATCTCATCAACAGCAGAAAGAATAACACGAATAACAACAACAATGACAACATTGATTATTGTTACCTGAAGAGGAATCAAAAGAGGAAAGGGGAAAGGGTAGACTCACTGTACAAATGACTGCAAATAGACAATTGCCATGTTTTGGTTTGCCTGTTTCAGTCTGATCGAAAAGAGGAGCCTTTCCCATGATTCAATCAATGCATTCTATGTTCCCATCCAACAGTGAACACTAAGCCGATTTGTACTACAGAATAGATTATTGAGAGGATTATGGACAACAACGAAAGGGACATTTGGGCCATGATGGTAAAATGGACATTTACACAGTTAGCACGACAAAGATCATCTGCCAATTTGACTGTTATGGCGTAAACATTCATGTTGTCCTTACTCTATAGTTCTCATTTGTATACGTGAATGTTGTGATGAGATATGATTCATGATTGTCTCTTCTCTCTCATTCACTTTTCTCTTCTTCTTCTGTCTGTCACTCCTTCTCATCACTCAAATCTCATTTGCAGTCTTCCTTCTATTTGTACTCCTTCCAATTCCTTCTATTCTTTTATTATTCTTCCATTCCTTTTCCCTCCTCCATATCTTTCTTATTCTTCTGATTGATCTCCTCACAAATAATGTCCTTCGAGTGATGAATTAAGTGGGCGGAGGCCTTCCAGAAGGGTCATTTGTCAACTGAGAAAAGGAGAAATCACGAAATACGAGTATCTGAAGGAGGAATGAACATTGATCGTGAGTTCATTTATATGTTCTTTATAATTGAATTGAGTTGAGATAAGACTAGATTGGGATGGATTGTAGCAGGTGTTTACTTGGCTATTCTATCTGAATCTCGTAAGTCTTTCCTTCATTCTTTTCATTCCAATCATTTGAGTGTCAATGGGTGTCATTTCACATGCTCTTCTCATTGAAGTCATATCTAATCTGCGGATTCAAGTAGAGGAAAGGTCAGTCTATGACGTCATCTGCCACTTCTCTCATTCTTTTGTTCTCACAAACGAAAACAGTTGAGTGGGAAGAGGAATGAATGATGAGAGGGAGAGAGGGTCCCACAAATACTCAATGCACTCTCATGTAGTTACAATCACTTCTATCATTAGACACAACAGTTGTTGCAAGTGTAGACAGTGTCAACTCCCTTCAGTCAATTCATCTCTTTCACTTAGACTGTACACTTTGTTTGGATGGAATCGTTAGGATGAACAAGCTCATCTATTTGTAGTTGATGCAGTTCAAATGTTGATCAAGTCCCTGTGACAATGGAATGTGTTGTGTGTATATGAATTGTATTTGTAGAGATACTCCATCTGTTATCATCATTACTTTCATATCAGTTTCCCTATTTGGATGGATTCTCTCAATGCCTGCATTGTGTCATGGAGTCCAGGTCAAGAATTCTACAAAAATTTTATAAATACTTTCATATTGCTCATCATTTGCCGTCTGTTAAATTTAGGTTAATTGACCGATGCTTTGCTTAGCTCTATTTAAGTAGTCACATAAGGAATAATCACTTTGTTCTCCTCGATCTAATATGGTTTTAAGTTGACTTCAGTTGCTCCAACCAAATTTATTTTATTCTTAAAATGTTAGTGGTATTTGGCCCTCAAATGTTTGATTTTTGCACTATTTGGTTCAAATATTTGGTCATGAGAGAGAACCTGCAAACTATTTGATGTTTTTCCAAATATTTGGAGCGAGACCAAATATTTGGTGTCTTTTGCATGTACTTCCTTCAAAATGTGAGACTCTAACTCATTTCAGCCGAGTATTTTGCATCAGGTCGGTCTGTCGAGAAGGACCCTATTCCTTTTACACTGACCGATCCGATGCAAAACATTAGAATGAAATGAGTAGGACTCTCGCATTTTGAAGGAAGTACATGTAAAAGACACCAAATATTTGGTCTCGCTCCAAATATTTGGAAAAACATCAAATAGTTTGCAGGTTCTCGCTCACGACCAAATATTTGAACCAAATAGTGCAAGTATCAAATGTCTCTGTTGAAAATAAAGACCAAATATTTGGGTATGCCAAATAGTTTGGTTTTCAAAGCCTACTACACGTATTACACGTCTAGAGCAAAATATAGGTAGTGACGCTGATGAGGGAACGGCATCCAAGCAGAAGTGCACATTTCTGTCGTCTAAATAATTCCCTCGGGGTTGTCTCTCTCATTTGATGGATAATCGCTCCGAGGGAATTAGACGACAGCAATGTGCACTTCTGCTTGGATTCCGTTCCCTAATGTTCCTGATGTAAAGATCGGGTCAAAAGCAGTTTCTACCAGTCTTTTTGTGAAGTAGGAAGGACAAATCAATGTATCTATGTGTAATATAATACAAATACATTAGCCATGCAGAAAAAGATTCGTGTTGTGACAGTGCGAATAGTTGCATTGTCGATCATTTTTTCGATTTTCAGGCAATATATTTCTCCAGCCTTCTGAAGCTAATTAATGAAAAATATCTACGGCACTGTAAATTATTATTCCGCTCCTACAAACTAAAATTCAAGCATTGGAATGAGTCATGTATTCAGCTTGCATTATAGTGGTGCTCATGCTTGCAAATTTGCAGTAGCCATGTCATGTCACATAGCAACCAACAAGAACTGCTCATTTTCCTGGGGTATTTGAAATAAATCTCTCATTACTTATGTGGCAACTTCATATAGTTACGATTTCCCACATATGTAGATTGGATAGATAGGCAATATAGGGAAGATACATTTCGAATGAGTAATCCTACAATATCTTTACCAAAAAGCAGAGTAGAAATAGTTCCAATGACAGGAGTCAGCATTTGAATATAGTTAATGTATATAAAGTGAGTTACAATCCCATTACAGACTCATTCGCCTTCTTCGATGGTACTGTATCTCGTATGGAGAATGCTATTCTCTTCATTGATTCTTGTATGTCTTCTAATACAAGTAAGAATGACTCAATTCCCTCTTCTCCCCTAATCTTCAGCTATTCTTCAATACTCATAAGATGGCAGTCTTTGCCCGTGCCTTTCACGGTCATCAACTGGGTGTGGCAATAGGAGAGGTCTGTCCCCCCTCCCCTCCCCCCTCCTGACAGTCCTTTCAGATGTTCATTGGAAGTCTCTTCTTCTGTATCGTTCTTCGTGCAAGTCGTGAATTCTCAATTCGTACTCTTCAATCTGGCAATTCATTGAGAAGAGATTGAAATGTCTTCATTTGCCTTCATACGGGTTGTTTACCACAGGTTTTCTATGTGTGGGGTGCTCTCATGTGTCTATCACCTCCTTCCTTCTCTTCCAATAAACTCTTTCTCATTAATTTCTCTTTTTGTGTCATAAAGTATGATTGGATGGGAAAGTTATCACTCCAAGGTCGTCTGTTGTCCAGATTGAAGTCCCTTCAATGAATGTCCCTTCTCTTCTCTCTCTTCTCTTCTCCCTTCTGCCGTTGTTTCAATGTATCTTGAATAGTAAGCGAGGCGTCGGCATTTTGCATGGCCGAGTGGTTCCATCCCCCTCCTCCCTCTCCCCCTCCCCTTCCACCCTCAGCCACTTTTTGTTTCTGTCTCTGTTTGATCTCTTTTAGTGTTGAGAAGGGGAAGATTATTGGAAGTTAAGGGATGGGCATTGCATAGATTCGATGATGTTGAGTCCTTTCAATGAATGTCTTGCAAGAGACATTCCAATACGAGTCTTCCTTCATATCATCCCTTTCCCCCTTCCACCTTCTCCATAATGTCATTACCCTCTGAGTAGTAGTGGTCATCGTCAGTCCTTCCTTCGTACTCTTTCCCCTCCTCTCCTTCTTCTTCTCCTCTCCTTTGTCCTTTCAGAATCTTCTTTTCCAATGGAAGAAGCCCGTCGTTGGCCTCTTCTTTCCCTTCTAGATAATGACTTTGTAGATTCCATCCAAGTGAGTCCATCCATTCCTTCTCCCTTTCTTCCATTCCATTCTTTCTTTCAGTCCTGTATAGTCTTTGGTTCTGCAGGATGTGCTTCTCTCATTCTAACAAAGAATGATGAATTGTTCGCATTGGGAACCAATTCTTGTACTTGTCTTGGTATGAATCCTTACATTATCTCATTCATTCTTTCTTGTTAAGGAGTAACAGGAAGTACATCATTTGAACCAATTGTAGTTGAGTCAATGAGTGGAAGGTCAGTCATTCCCCTTCCCCTTCCCCCTCCCCCCCCCCCGGGTATAAAAAACGAAACGGGAAACAAACAAAAAAGTTAGTGTGAGGGTCGAAATGATATGGATGGTTAGAAC
>JACMIF010000024.1:0-33639 GCA_014805445.1 Diplogasteroides magnus | reverse complement strand
CCAATTATAGTCGATTCAATTCGGGGACGTCCCGTAATTCCCGATCTCCTACCCCCCCCCCCCCCCCTTCTATTCACTCCTTCAGGGGAATCAAACAACTTTCGTGTGGTGCGGGTCCTCATGTATTGGCTGTGTCTGAGAATGGAGAAGTTTTCTCATGGGGACACAATTCACATGGACAATTGGGTGGGAAGAGAAGTGATTAGTGGAAGGAAAGGAGATTGGTTGAAGGACTAGGACACACTTGTTGCTCACAACCACCTACTCTTGTCATGGGAAGTCTATCTGGACAGAGGTGAGGAGGAAGAGGAGGGGGAGGGGGAGGAGGGAGGATGATTCAGAGTGAAGTACATTGCATGTGGGGCATACCATTCTGCAGCATTGACTGATAATGGAGAACTATTCACTTGGGGACTCAATTCATCTGGACAATTAGGTAGGAATGAATGAGAAGAAGAGAATAGAATGCACTTGTAGGACTGGGAAGTATTATCAATGAGAGTTCACCGCGACAAGTACCACTACGTCAGTCTGCAATTCATTCTCAATGTACCGTAATCCTTCAGAGAATCGTTTCCTGAAGGCAGTATCATGTGGTCACAAGTGTACTCTTGCATTGACAGAATCAGGAGAAGTGTATGGATGGGGATCAAATGAACATGGACAGATTGGATCAGGGAATGAAGTGAGAAAGAATGAAGAATGAATAGAAGAGAATGATTCCAGGTCAATCATCTTAGTCCATATCTATTACATTCATTGGCATCTCATTCTGTCATTACACAAGTGAGTAACACTCATTCATTCATTAATTCCTCCCTTTAGATTTCATGTGGATATGCCCATTCAATGGCCCTTTCTGATGAAGGACAACTATTCGTATGGGGATCTAATCATTGTGGACAATTAGGATGCAATCCACTAAGGAAGAAGAGTCTGGAACCTGTTGAGAGTGCAAAGGAGTTGGGAGGGTAAGAGGGATACTGTAGGGGGATACTGTAGGAGGGATACTGTAGGGGGGATACTGTGGGGGGAGGAGATAGGACAATGATTACAGGATTGTGGACATAGCTGCTGCGAATGCATGTAACATCACTGTGGTTGCCAATAAGCAGGGGAAGGTGGGTATGAGAAGGAAAGAGGGGGGAATAGGGTAGACATTACAGATATTCATGTGGGGAAACATTCGTGGTCAATCAGTATCTTTTCCTGTTGAAACTCGATTCTCTCGACCGGATGAAGTATTCGCATCATTTGCTTCACCACCTGTATCTGCTAGGATGCTATCATTTGGAGATAAGACACAGAGACCATTGGTGGAGGCTCTCAGGTATCTAATGAATGCAATGAAATGAGAGGATGAAGAATCAGAGCTGCATTTGATGATCCATCTACATGTGATATGAAGATGATTGTTGAAGGAAGGACAATACATGTCCATAAGGTCAATACCCCTTCATCTTTCCTCTTTCATTCTTTCATTTTGAGGCTCTTCTCAGAATGAGATGCCAATATTTCCGTTCTCGACTAGGGAAACAGTGGAATGAAAGCAATGGAAAGTACCCCTTTTTAATGAAGAGAAGATGAAAAATGAAATGTTCAGTCAAATGGAAATAACTGGCTTCTCATATTCAACATATCGTGCATTTCTTCAATGGTTATACACGGATGAACTACATGTTGAACCAGAAGAAGCATTATGTGAGAAGTGATAGAAGAAGGAAAGAAAAAGACATTCAGCCCTTCTTGAACTGGCTAATTGTTACTGTGAAATGGAATTGAAGACACGTTGTGCTTCTCTTGTTGAGAGAACTACTTCTGTAGATAATGCAGCCTCATTATTCGCTGCTGCATTGAGACATGATGTTCCTTCACTCGAGGAACACGTATTCCACTTGTGCGAGACAAGTACTTACAGTATACACAATCACACTACCGTATACCTTCTATCGATCAATATTTCTCTCATTGCAGCTGTCTAATGCACATGACATCGGTGACACTGTCTGATGCCTTCGCAAGAATGGATGGAGAAGCCCTCAAGTGTCTAGTGACAAGAGCTGCCAAGGAAGGAATATTCAAACGATGAATACTCATTCTTATTGCCTCTCTAGTCCTCTATTATACGAGTATTCACTGGTCAATCAACACATCCAATCACTTTCCTCATCTCGTCAATCACTTTCAGTCCGCATTTATAGGTGCTTTCAATTATGTTCCCACTTCATTCCCTGCTCTTTTCCATGTCATGTGATATTCAATGAATTAAGATTCTATCAGCCCTTTATTGATTGAACATGTGCTATTTCAAGAACCGACACATTGAGACTCGCCACTATAAACAATCTGTACTCTACTACATTCATTGACTTAGTGTTGTGCTTCTTGTTTCATTTCGAATCCAGGGATGATTCCCGAAGTGTCAGCCCTCTGCTTCTTCTCCGCTTCAATTTCATCGAGGTAAGGCTTGAGATACCAGGACTCTTCGTCCCAACGAGTCCATTTGTCCTTGGGGAGTCGTTCTCCATGGGTGGACAGAGTGTGGGCAGTAGACAGTCGCTGCTTGCGTGCATCAAACAGCCATGGCTCCTGCAGAGACACACTTATATCACTTCCGCATCCACATGTCACAGCCATTCGCCAGCAGCAACCCCGCCTGTCCCACTGTCTGCTCCAGCGAACCCACAGTAAATAAGGAGCAAAAGACATTGCAAAGTAAGGTAGTCGAACCATGGGGGCTTGGCCTATGGGTCCATCACACTACCACTAGGCCAGGCGACACATTGGAAGACCGCTCTTACGAATGAGAGAAGAGGGCACTGACTCTGTCCTATTGCGGAAGCGCAATTGTAGCGATCTTTTACGACATCTCAACTTCCGCGAGGAACTAGTCTCACAGGAGTTATCTGATACCGATCATATGCCCCACTTTTTTGTAGCCTATACCAATATCTTCAAAACGCTGGAGGCGATTTTTTTAATATGCTCCGTTTTCGAGAAAATGGCATCCAAACTTTTCGAGGCTAATTCTGATATCTGGAACAGCCATTCTTATGAAATTCATATCTTCAAAATGAGCAACTTTAGATAGATGGCACCAACAGAGCAAATGGCGGTAATATATAGTCCTATCAAGGAAAAATAGTTAGAGAGATGGTGCATTCCATTGCCGGGCACAGCAGAACACCATCTGATTCGCTCACGATTTCTGCAGACGTAGACTTTCAGACTCTTTTTGGAACTTTTTAGAAAAAATTTTCTAGATCTCATATACCCCACCAAAAAGCACCTAATAGGCATACCTAAAAAACGCTGCAGGCGATTTTTGCTATCTTTCTTTGTTCATGAGATATTGACATGGTCGTCCAATGCCTTCAATTTGCTCATTTCAGTATGTTACATTTTGCTCGAACAGGAGTGAAGATCCTGTTATGCTTATAACAAAGGACATTTTATTCTTTCAATTACCTACAAAATGAGCCCTTGAATGTGTTTTAACGTTTCGTCTAAACAAAGTTATGATTTTCCAAAGATTCTCCGCTAGCGATCGCTCTTTTTCTCTGCGCTCTCTCGTCGAATGCACGCGGCGAGAGCGACAAAAAGTCGATTAGCCCCGCCCCCAGAGAGCAGGGATCGGCGAGACGACGAGAGTGCGCGCGGTCCTCTCATAGGGGGATTGCTGCTGGCGAATGGCTGTGCATGTATACCTTGAGGTTGAGTCTGCGGAGGGCTTCAGTCACTTCGGGTGCGGGCTCGAAGTACGTGTCATGGAACTGCAGACCTGAAGTAACGCTAAATGCTTCTTTCATTGAAAATCACGTAGTTGTGCTTGTAATTACGGATTTTTCACGAAAAGCAAAGAAATAATACCGATATTCGTTAACTAACCATACTCACGGCCTCCCCACAGATATTGCCAAGAGACGTATCTCAAATACTTCACCACAGGGCCTGTAATTATTTCATAATACAATTTCGAAAAATGGATAAGAAATGACCCATCTACTCTGTGTTCGGTTTGAATGACCCGTATGCGTATTTCGGCAAATAACTCACTGTTATACTTGAAGGTGATGTTCTTGGCAGCTGCGGGGATTTGGTTCCAAGCCATCTGAACGTAATCAAATGACGTTAGCGCAGTAAAAAAGCAAAATTCAACCACCAGATGCGGAAATGTGAAACGTGAAATTCTCATCGTGTGCGTGTTGGTGAAAAATCCTATTTGGAAATATCACAATAAGGGTACTGTAGAACACTAAAATTGCATGACTACATTCTTTTCCTAATTGTTGGAAAATATTTTCCCGTACTAGCTTGATTTCTATTTGTTTAATGCGGCTATTTTCAAGTATCTCCCCAGACTCTTTAACTGAGTCAGCCATGTCTGATGATGAGGTATTGACAACAGAAACAGGAAAAATGAGCTTGGGATCAAAGAAGCCAACCAAAAGAGATGCCAAGAAAGCTGCAAAACGAGCAGCTTTTGATAATGAGATTCGAGCTATGGGGGGAAAGGTTGACGGAGACGTTGAAATCGATCCCGAGGAGAGAGAAAGTTAGTTTGGTTGTTATTTCTACAACAATTTTCTCCCATGGTCAATTTCGTCATGTTTGCTTGGAGCGCTATGAAGAATGGTGATGAAATATGCATGGCTTATGTTTATTTCCCGCAACTATATCTAATTTCCACGCAAATATGCTCAATATTGAAATTTTGCTGAAAACAACTATGGTTGATCAACCCATTTGTGCACCGGGACATTTGCTCACAACTAGCCATATCTCTTTCAGTTTCCATTTGCACGATTCGCTTTCAACAGTAAAGTTGCTTGTTTCGGCGAGACAAGAAACTTCTCCGTTGGTTGCGAATCATGAAAATGAAAACTGAAAGAGTTATGAGTTGCGGTCAAATGTACCAATCGCGGTGTGCGCAAATTGGTTGATGCCGATTGGCTATGTGTGGCTTATCTGAACTTCTACCTCTAGGAATATATAAACGATATCGACTGATTCAAAACGTAGTGATTGTTATTGCAGGACTCGGTGGTGGAATTGGAGCAGGTGCTGAATTGGGAGGTCAATTTTCTGTTTCCACCCAGGCGAAAAGTCGCGCATTGGAGAATGAGAACGATATCAAGGTATTGTATATTATACTTCTCATTTCAATTGACGGTCATTGTAGGTGGAGAACTTTGACATCTCTGCACAGGGAAAAGTTCTCTTTCACAAGGCAGATTTAATCATCTCTCATGGACACCGATACGGACTTGTTGGACCCAACGGGTATCATACACTCAAAAGGACCTCGTATGTATTCAAAATTGTAGAATGGGCAAAACAACTCTCCTCAAGCACATTGGAGCCCGAAAATTGCCGATTCCAGCAAATATCGACTTACTATATTGTGAACAAGGTGATCACTAACTTTTTCCGTTATTCATTCATTGATTATTTCAGAAATCGCTGTGGATGCTACTTCAGCTATTGACACAGTTGTTAAGTCTGACAAGAAAAGATTGGCTCTGTTGAACGAACAGGATGAATTGACTAAGAAGTTGGAGGATGGAGACACTTCTGAAGCAGTGACTGGACGATTGAAAGAGGTATGGTTGTTGATTGGAAAAGGATTGAGAAACGAAGTTGTTAGGTCTCCGAGGAACTTCGTGACATTGGAGCTGATTCAGCAGAACCAAGGGCACGAAGAATTCTGGCTGGTCTTGGATTCTCGAAGGCTATGCAGGTCTGGATAGAATGTTATTTCGGAGAGACATGATGTTAAGTTCAGGAAAAGGGTGTTCAAGACTTTTCTGGTGGTTGGAGAATGAGAATTTCACTGGCAAGGTTTTGTTTGCGTTTGATTCCTTTTGGTCTATTTGATGGATTTAGAGCTCTCTTCCTTGAACCGACTCTTCTTATGCTTGATGAACCCACGAATCATTTGGACCTTAATGCTGTTATCTGGTTGGATCAGTGAGTTTCCCTCTCTCATTTGTCTATATGAACATAAATTGAGTTATCTTCAATCATGGAAGAAAACTCTTCTCATTGTGTCCCACGACCAGGTCTACAATTCCTTTCCTTCCATCCTATCATATTGATACTTCAGGGTTTCCTTGATTCCGTATGCACTGACATGATTCATCTACAAGATCAAAAACTCCATTACTACAAGGGAAATTACAGTAAGCTACTGTCTCTTTGTACGCACTGTTATGAAATGTTTGTAGCGCTCTTTAAAAAGATGTTTGACCAGAAGATGAAGGAACATCTCAAAGCTTTTGAGACACAGCAGAAACAACTCGTTGCACTCAAGAAGGTCAGCTCATATATAATAATTATTTAAAATATGATATTCACTTTCATGGTGGAAAGAGTTCAAAACAAGCAGAGAGTGAGTTAATAAATCGAGCAAAGCAAAAAGATAATAAACAACAGAAGGGAAAGAAAACGCATGGAATGGGAGACGAAGGTATTGTATGCGTTGTTTGTGTGGTTGAAGATATCTATTTAGATGATGCTCCTCCACCTGAGTTGCTACAGAAAATGAAGGCATATAATGTCAAATTCCTTTTCCCTGAACCTACTAAACTGCCTCCTCCTGTTCTCGGATTGCATGGTTGGCAGTTGCCCATCCTATCATTCTAATCAATTGATTAAGGAGTGACATTTGGATATGGAAATGACATTCTCTTCAAGAATCTTGATTTTGGAATTGATATGGATACGAGAATTGCTATTGTTGGACCTAATGGAGTAGGAAAGTCGACGATCCTCAAGCTTCTTATGGGAAGGATCAAACCGGTGAGAGATTGTATGTGTAATGAGATGGAATGGATTGTATACAGCAAGTGGGTGAACTGAGAAAACATCGTCAATTGCGTATTGGATGGTTCGATCAGCATGCAAATGAGGCACTCAATCCAGAAATGAGTCCCATTGAGTATCTCATCTCAAAGTTCCAAATTGATCCTCAGGTTAGTATGATATTATGGATGAATGCCAATGTAGAGTACTTTGTAGGATGCACGAAAGAATCTTGGAATGGTTGGATTGGCAGGACATGCACATACAGTCAAGATCAAGGATCTATCTGGAGGACAGAAGAGCAGGTGAGGAGGAGGAAAGGGGAGGGAAGGAAGGAAGAGAGTCACATTCAGAGTTGCACTATCCGAATTGTCCCTTGGTGCACCAGACATTCTCATTCTGGATGAACCTACAAATAATCTTGATATTGGTCAGTACACTGAAATCATCCAATTACTCTCATATTTTTGTTGTTTAGAATCGATTGATGCTCTGGCAACAGCAATTGAGAGTTATGGTGGAGGAGTTTTGATGGTTACTCACGACGAGAGACTGGTTAGAAAGACAGAATGTCAATTGTGGATTGTTGAGGGACAGGTATTTCATGGAATAGAAGAACAACAGATGAATATGACTCGTTACAGAATATTGATGAAATAGACGGAGACTTTGATGAATACAAGAGGGAGATTCTGGAGGCCCTTGGAGAGACTCTTTGAAGTATTTATCTTTATGGTTAGGATGTTCAAACTGTTTCTTGTTCAAGAGTATTGGTATACACATATTGGCCGTTGTTGGTTCAAGTTTGTTTCCAAGTCTTTTCATTTGTATCACTTCTTTCGGTGGTTTATGTACGGAACATATTACTATGCTTTTTTGAAAAATCGTATTCATTGTAATGCGGTAAGCCGTACATGCGGTAGATACAATTTATTATATGTACTTTACCCACAGCATCCGATTTTGAGTATGCACAATATGCAAAACATGCATGGCACAGACAATGAGAAGTGATCTATAAGTACTGTATAAATGTAAGACTACTTGTAATGTATGTCGTTGCACTCATACGAGTACTCCCCTGTATCTGTCTCTCAATACGTTCTTCTGTATCTTGGCCATTGAATTGCGAGGTAGACTTTCAACGAACACAACTCGTTTGGGTATCTGAATCCATTCCCTTCACTTCCCCCTCTCCTTCCTCTCACCTTGTATCCAGCCAATTTGTCTTTCATCTTGAGAATGACTTCATCTTCAGTGAGAATCTTGTCTTTCTTCATAGCCACTACTACCACCACAGCCTCTCCAAGATCAGAATGAGGTACTCCTGATAAGACATTCTACTAACCAATCAACACAACAATCCTTGTCTAAACAGGCACCACATGACTCGAGTGACGTAATAGAGTATTCATGTTCTGATTACTCGATAAGAATGATCATTTTGTGGTTGGTACGTGACACGAGCAGTCTTTCCCTACAGTAACCCCAATGAGTAGTAGTGATATGAGTAAGAGTGAGTTTGTTTCTTATTCAATCTCCCAATTCCTTCATCATCAGAGTTGTCTTCACATTTTGTTCATCTTCTACTTCATCTTATCTCTTCACTCCTCCATTCTTCCTTTTCCATTTTCATTTCTCTCTCATGGTATTTGATGAGAGAAGAGTATCCACGTGTGGCATATGCAGCATTCTATATCTTTGGTAAGAGAACATGATAATAGGAAGAATGACACTCTTGACAGGCGGACACTTCATCCTTCACATTATTCTAACAACAGGCAAAGGATTCACAATGGCAAGACATCTTGCGAATGAAAAACCAATTAAGGCTTGTCATATGGGTACTGTAGCTGTTATGTGAGTGAATGAGTACGCTAATGTCTCTATGACTATCTCAGTTCCACTTCCTCTTCACTACTCATCGGTTGTATTTGCCTTCCTCTATTCGATATTCTCATCATGAAAGAAGCCCGTGTGTTTTGTCTCAACGTCCATCACTCACTTCTTTTCCCTGTATATCTATTCTTCATTCCATTATCAATTCACTCCCTTAAGCATCCTCTGTTCACTTCTCAACTCTTTCTTCTCCTTTCAATCATTCTCAATTGTCTCCTCTTCCTCTGTGCAGTGTACATGAGACTGAGAAGAAGTGAAGAAAGGAATGATTTGAATGGATGGACGGGTCAGTAATCCTCTCACAAATGGAATCATTCTCATTGTATGTCCATTCTCTACTCCATCCACTCTATCAGTCCATTCAACTCCTCCATCACAAGAGATTGAACAACGAACGAGTCCTCTTAGACTAACTAGACTTTCAATTCACATACCAATAACCGCTGATTCTGCCACTCCATCCAAATGATCAACCACATCTTCAACCTTCAATGAGTATAAGGATAATAATCCCCTCACTCAAATCATACTTGTTTTGGGTAAACATTCAGTCCTCCAGATATGATGAGATCCTTTCCTCTTCCAAGAATGTAAACGTATCCTAACGTAACAACAACAGTTATTACAGTAAAAAGGGATAGATATGAACCTTTTTGATCCATTTTGCCAACATCTCCAGTTATGAACCATCCATCCTCTGTGAACTCTTCCTTCGTCTTCTTTTCATTCCTCCAATATCCTTTGAATACAGCATCAGATTTCATTTCGATTATCCCATTCTCATTGATTCGAATCTACACTTTGTCCTTGTCAGGGATACTGTAAGTGTCAACCTGTGTTCCATTGAGCGCAGTTCCAACTGATCCACATACTCTTTGACCATCAAATGGATTGGATGATATCACCTGAGCTATAGAGAAGAGATAAAGGAATGCGCGGAACAATGTGCACCTTCAGTCATTCCATATCTTTCCAGAATTGTATGACCTGTTTTGTGTTTGAATTCCTGCCATAGAGCGGGTGAAAGAGGGGCAGATCCTATGAATATCTTCATGAGGAAGACTCAATACAACTAACCTGATACAAATAATCTCATTTGAGGAGGAATGCATTCACGAGTAAAAGAAGGACAATTCACAAGACGACTCAACAACATTCCACATATCACATGAATTAGAAACAGACCTGTAGAATGTAGGAACTCCCATCATTACGGTAGCGTCCCGCAAAGAAGATACAGTATCCTCTACAGTAAACCTCTCTTTCCACAAAACGGTAGAATGCGAGAAAAGGGAGCAGTTGAGAGAGATGAACATTCCATGTACATGATAGAATGGAAGAGAGTGGAAAAGTCTCAAACAGTTTCTACCGTAATCTTGATTGAGAGTGGAAGGACCAACTTATCATTTGGTGTGAACTTCCAACAATCGACGAGTGTTTGTGCATTGAAAGAGAGTCCACCATGAGTGATCATCGCCCCTTTTGGAAGACCCGAAAAGAATAAGAGAAATGGAAAGAAATAGAGAAATGACCAGTTGTTCCAGAAGTATAACAGATACATGCAATATCATCATTCAATACATGTTCAATCTTGAATGAATTATCTTTGAAAGAATCATTCCACTATCCTACCTCCTTCATTCCTGCTCCAATTGTCTCTCTGTCTCTTCTAATTGATCCTTCATCAACCACATAAGACACCTCAACATTGAGTTCTTCATTTCATTATCCTATGACAAATGACCTCTTCTCTGAATCTCTTTCCATCTACCATCAGTGTTGATGTGACAAAAAGTTTTGGTTGAGCATCCTTAAGTGACATTATCATTTCTATCCATTTATCCTTCTAACCTTCACAAAATGTTCTGTTTCTTCTGCTGTGTATGAAGGATTGAGAGGAACATAAATGACTCCAATTCTCAGCGCTCCGAGATAAAGGAAGAGGGAATGGACAGACTTATTTGTCCTTGCAAGAAGTCGATCCCCTTTCTAGTCATTCATTACATCCCAATCTACAGTAACCTTCACCTTGAGATTATACTTCTCTGTCAGAACTCGAGATACTTTTCCAATTTCTTCATTCAATTCTCCGTAGGTGAATGTCCTTCCCCCATCAATAATTGCTGCATGTGATGGATCCAAAGTGAGTCCGGAACGGGAGATCAAATTGTTGTTACTCAACCATCGGCGGGTTACGGTAGTAAGACAGTGATGACTGGTCCGAAAGGAACAAAACATATGTCTGTAATGAGGAACTGTGAGCAAAGCCGATCAAAGAAAGCGAGAGATGAGATGTATCAAATGAAAATCATGTGATTGATTGTCAAGGTCAGAACCTGTCATCGAGAGAATACTAATAATAACAACATGTTCATTCGGGATCATGTCATTTCCGCACAACTTTCCATAAATCTTTTAGTTTTTATTTTCATGATTCGCTACCAACAGGTAAGTTGCTTGCTTAGTCCAGACAAGCAACTTTCATGTTGGATGCGAACCATGAAAATGAAAACTTACAGAGTTATGGTTTGTGCGGAAGTGACTTGTGCAGAAATGACCAATTTCCACAGTGTGCAGAAATGACATGATCCCGTTCATTCCTGTTTTGGAATATAACAATTGTTGAGGTAAGTAGATACATACACATGCTACTTACATCTCGAAAAAAATGCCGGAATAGATTGAGTAGAATTATTTATCTTGCTTTCGTACAAAAATCGATAGAGTCGTACAAATAACAGAAAACATAACAAATGTATTTGACCTACTCTTTCTTAAATCTAGTAAAAATAGAGATCACGAATGGACAGTCAGATATGCAACTGTACTTATCCTCTCATCTTCTTTGTCATAGGATTGATGTACTTGCCCAATAGTTTCTCTCCAAACTTGCTTTCCTCAGTCTTTGGTCTAAAGTCTTCTTCATTTGACACAACATCTTCTCCCTTAGACAATCGTGCCACCAATTGTGCTTCCAATCTACAATAACTCCTCTCATTCATTCCCTCTCTCATCATTCCCACTTGTACTTGAGAGGTACAGGTGCTGTTCTGTCCTCCATCTCCTGTTGTTTGATTGCAGCTTCATTGAGTGTCAATCCAACCCATTCAGCCTCTTCAATTCCCATCACGAATCGGGCATATCTCAATGACCACGGATACTCAAACATAACGACATCTTCAAACTCACTTCTGTCTGATATAGTCATGTCTCTCTTCATTGTCTGCACAGAATTCGCCATTCGCAAGAATCATCAACATTTCCTTCTTCAATCTAAGATGAACAAGAATATAAATAATTGACTATAGAGGAAATACGCAAGTGGAGAAAATTAAGCCCAAAAATTTTACTCGTATAAAAAGAGGACCATGTTTCGCTAATAATAAACTAAACGACCCTATAATTGCAGCATTTAAAATGAAACCTTCTTCCAAGTTTGCTTGCGAGGTCGATATCTGGGGTCTCCAAAATGTACAGATCGAGTCCGTAATGAGACTCTATCAGACGAAGGGCTCTTTCAGTGACAGTAATCTGATACATATAAATATAACATTTCCGAAAATTGTACTTACAGCCATATACTTATCGAGAATCTCAGAGTAGAGAGTGTATTTCTTGAGTGAAGGGAAGAACAATCGGGGAATCCATCGACGGGGAAGAACCTGTGAGAGAATAGAGAATCAATTGTTATGGGAAGAATAGTACCTTCTTCTTAACGAAAGGATTACTCTCAATCCATCCTTTTACAACTCCTTCCCCTCCCCACAATCCTTCATCTGCTTCTGGTGGAAATATCGCTGCAATCCCCCCAATATTAACCATAAAAAGAGCAGAACGCACGTATGATCGGGTTGTTTTCTACTTCCACTTTCTCCATTCTTTTCGAATCCCAAAAGAATCGATTTACAGGCGGACTGAAACAACAATGAATGTTTGGGACAAATTGTCGTAAGACCAACCGATAATGGACAGGTCTCGCATCTGCCAATACAACTTCTTTCCAGTATCGAGTCTATGTAAAGACATGATATAACAACAACATGGCAGACAAAACCTTGAAATGTTCGGGTAATCTGTGTACAATGGAATCGGAATTGGCCCAGATCTCTTCGTGTCTCCTAATTCGGGCAGCCTCAAAGACATTGGTAAGAATCAGTCAGTCAATCCCACCCAGGCAGAAAAAATCAAATTAAGCGAGGGAGCAAACCAGGCTTGATGAACTTGAAATTTCCGTTCACTTAACTTGAATTTTTACTCATTTTATCTGAAATTTCCCTCACTATCTCTCACATACTCACTCTTGCTAACATAATCTGAAAAAAATTTCCCTCAATGAACCTTAAATTTTACTCTCATCCTCAGTAATCATTCTTCATCAAATAACTTGATATTTTTCAAGGGCATCAATAACATGTTACTATTCCCCCACCTTATCCCATGTGATAACAGCCTTCGGCGCCATTTCACCCACTTTTGTGAGATTCTTCACTAAATTCGGCACAGACATCTAAAATCAAACAATTCCACAATGGAGGACGCATATATAATCTACTTTCCATTAGAACTGCGATGCATTCAAGTAGTCATCGGTTAGAAACCGAAACACATACAAGATTAATTAATAAAAATCAAAAATTTATTATTAATACTTGGCTTAGCTCTCAATAAATTATTAGGCAGACGACAGAGAATAGCCTGGCAGAGTGCGAACAATTAACATTCCTAAACAACAATAACTTATCTTTGGGGAGGGTAAAACAACCGATACGAGGTATCTAATTACAATCTACATCATATTATCATAAATAAAAACAACCTGTAGCCAAAAGAAGCCAGCAGGTAGAATACAGAAGGCAGACCAGAATGGATAACAATGGAAGGGAACCCAAAAAGGATGGTAGAAGAGCATCACAGATACAATTGATGTTGAGAAGAAGAGAAATGGAGTGGGGGTATATCTACACTAATAGTCAAGTAGTCCATAAAGTTAAGCAGTCTTTTCCCTGAAAAGGTCATTGAGTGGAGATGAGATATGAAAGAACGACTCACTTGCGTTGAGAAGCCATGAGACGAAGAAGACGATGTCCAGCAATGAATGTCACTCCTCCAAAGACAGCAATGTACTTAAGAGTGACAAACATATCCAATTGCAGCCAGAATACAATGTAGAGGGCAAAGAGAGCTGAAGAGAATAGAATGAAAAGAGGACAAGAGGAAGACTCACCGGTGAGGGAAATGTGGAAGATGGGAACATAGATGGACAACGGCATTCCTGATAGATTCACTCCGATAGCAAACCACTGTAATAAGAGAGTATAAGAGGAGAGGAGAAAAGAACAAACCAGAATGATGAGAATGACAAGGGGAACGAGACATAGAAGAGTGAAGGCATTGGAGACAATGACAGGAGGTCTCTTCTCTGGTTGACGGAAGAGATGAGAAATCTCGGGAAGAACATCGTATGAGATACGTTGAGACTTGCGAACAATTGAAGGAGTAGATGGTGGTAGAGTGAGAGTGGCATCAGCCTGAAATAGAATAATAAAGAGAGAATAACAATCAAGATACTCACAAAGACCCAATTGATAGGGGATCTCAAAAGAGAATCTCCAATGACCAATCTCAATTTATACTTTCCACTATGTCCATCGAAGTCTGCTCCTTCCTTAGCCAGATTCTACAACAATCCATGATTAGAGTGATACTCCAATCAGTTCTACTGACCACTTCCAGTTTGTATTGTTCATTCTTGACATGATCGGCCACAAATACAATCTCGGAAGATGTCTCCACATGTTCGAATATAACAAATGCCTGATCGAATGATGAAAGATAACCTTGATGAGACAACTAACTTGATGAGGTTGAAGGGAGGCGCCAGTCTTAGACTTTACAGAGAAGGAAACTACTACTCTGCCATTCAAATCAACAACCAATTCCTTTGCTGCCTTCGCAAAAAGTGCAATGCTCAAAAAGTTCTTTATTGGGAAAGCGATTAACAGATGAATACCTTTGTTCATTTCCAACAGTGGCCCCGTCCTTCTCGAGAATGGACACTTTGAGTCCCTCCACAACTGCTTCATTAGTCACTTTAATAGGGAATGAGATATCAGAAGTGCCCACAATGTGAGAGGACTGAACAATTGACTGACTCAATGCCACAAATGGGGCAAACTCACAGCTCCACTGACAGTGAGTTGAAGGGTGTAGTGACCACTTTCCTTCAATCCATTCAGAGACAGTTCGTACAAAGTGTTCGATCTACAATTATTCCCATCAATTCAGGCGTATGTGCCATCAACTGACGCATCAGAAGCAACCTTCGTGGCTATTTTTCCCTGCTCAACAACAGTAGATCCCTTGAGGACGTTAGCCTTGACAGTGATTGTACCGGGAAGAGGAAGGCCGTAAACATTCGAAACATGCAGTCTAAGAGGCTGCAACAATACATTATGTATGCAGTGTCAATGACAATAAACAACACAAATCGTACCTTGGACACGTCGTTTCCACTTTCAAGAGCAATAGAGGCAGGGACTGCGAACTTGTTGTTTATGAGAACTCCCATGGCGCGGATGACGTTATAAGCGGGACGATCAGCAAAGACCTTACAAGAAGACACATTGACAAATATGTTCAGCATCAAGCTATTGGCACTTTCATATAGGACCGGAAGCCTTGCCCATGCCCCATGAGAAAAAATATTCAAAGAGTTCTTATTCGGTAGTAAAGTGTATTTCTCATTCGTCAAATCTTTCGTCCGAGGGGATTAGACGAATGAAAAATGAGCTTTACTATCGATTTAGAAACCCTAATATCTACTCAAAGGGCGTAGGGCGGAACTCCAGTTCCTAGTTAATTATTTTCACAAACATAACCAACCTGACGACGAGATAGAAGATAATTCGTCAGCTGGAGAATTTGATCCTGAAAAAATATGTCAGAACTGTACTCAAAACATCTATTCGAAAAAAGTTGTACCTTGGAGATTGTGGGGGCTTTTCCTTGCTTCTCTGCCAATTGAGCGACCGCATAGACAGCAGTTGCAGTGACTGAGAGACCACCATCCAGCTAAATAGTCCAATTCAATCTAATAAGTACCTTCATTATTCACACCTGCAGATACTTTCCATCTACCTCATCGGCTTGATCAATCAGAATCTTCACATACTCAAAGTACTTTGCTCCTGTTGCCTTATCCAGAAGAGATGCAGCAGCAATTGCATTGGCAAGACTGAACTACTTCATGACAGAGAACAACTGAGTAACTGACCTCTTGGGAGAAGAATCCTTCGTGATAGCTGCCATGATTGATTTGTCAAAAGCAACATTGTCAGCCTGAACAAAACCCTTATTGTTACACTTTACGTAAATAATTCAACAGACCTTGGCACCGAGTCTATCGGCAATGGTCAGTGCATCAAAGAGTCTCTCGGTGTTTACTTCACTTTCCTTGGCAACAGCATCAACTGCAGACTTCACATCTCCAGCAGAAATTTTGCACGACTGAATTAAACAAGAATAATCGGTTAAATACCCTCAAACAAACAGGAAGATCCCCAGCAATGCTAGATGCATGAAACAGTTGATCCATATCCTTCAAGTCAGCTTTCTGTGCCAATTCACATGCACGCTGAAGGGAATATCATAAGTCAAGCCTAAATAACATTTTCTGGGTAAATATTTTCTACCTTGGCAGAAGTATCAGTAGGCTTCTGATTCAGAAGTCGAAGACCGCTTGTAGCATAGTGAACAGCAGACAAATCATCTTTAATTCCAAGTATCGTCTGAAGGTAGAATTATAGAAATCTCCTTCGCTACAACAGTCAAACCTGGAATGTATCTGTTATTCTCTTGGTGTCATCCGAAGTCCAGTATGAAGATAGAAAGATTTTCTCTGCCGAGATGACAGTTGAGGTCACAGCGACCAGAAGGGCAACTTTAGCCCACATGGCCATTTACCTACAACAAATAACAAATTCACATGTGACACAAGAGTATACTTCAATTAAAAATTGCATCTTCCATTGAAGCTTCAAAACAAAGAAAAATGAGCACCTTGACGGCTTTTGAACGTCAGTGAAACGTTGGCAAACTACGGTAGTTCTATCGGCTATTTTCGACGCAGTCAGGGATTTCGTTTTAGGAATTTAATCTAAATATATTTTTCTTATGCGAGAAGGACAAAAAATAAAAAAAAATAAAAATTTTAGAAGCCTCTTACTATTCAAGCTATCAGCACCGATACTAAATATGATGTTGTCAATCAGCACAAAATTTAATATGACCAATGGGGAATGAAACAACACAATTTACACTTTCAAAAAATGATCTCAAAAGAATAGTCAAACCTGTTGATCTACCCTGAACAAATCAGATGACCGGAAAAATCTGCACCATAAATAATGACAATGCATTTGATACATCTGAATGTGTGTGATGTGTTCATCTCTCATTCATCCTCTTCCATAAACCGAGTATCGGTGTCTCTTCCTATCTTCATCCATCCACCGTATCCTCTTCCTATCTTCATTCACCTACCGTATCCGTGAGTACTGTCCTCTCTACTGTATCATTGAGTACTATCCACTGTCAACAATGCACTCTCAGCCAATTCGAGTCTCCACCCACAATGATAAGAAGAGTGTGAGGAGGGAAGACACTCATTCAGTCAGTCTCATTCTCTCTATGACATGGATTCAATCCCAGATCCCCCAGCAACGTCAGAAGATACACCTTTGATATCTCATAATAAGAATGTTGTCAGGTTAGTGTGCTCAGACCTTTGAGGGCCCTTATCGGACCCGTTATCAGCAATGGAAGGGGTGTTAGTACCTAGTGGTCACAAGGGGTCTACTATCAAATCATAATCAATCAACCCAATATTGTCTCATTTGTACATGTGATGAATCCGTTGAAGGGATAGGCATCAATATGCCAAACACATGAGTTCATTTATTGCTGACAGCCTCAAAAAATATTTAAATATAAGTTGTAGATGAGTATACTTTCTGATTGTTAGTAAATCTTTTGGACCCAAGTACTTGATTCCTTATCACTTGTTGTACTGATAACAAGGACGCCTAATATATTCCATCGTCAACTAATCGATATATGTTCATTTGAGGGGCAGTTACGAATCACTCGGTCATGCATCCAACTTTCATTGTCATGACGAACTTGATGAGAATGTCTCAAGTGGATCATCTAAGGTTCATTCATTCCTTTATTCTTCAAATACGTCTCATTATAGGCCAAGCGAGTCCTTTGGATTTCTCTGTCCATCTGTTTCTTCTTCATGATTTGTGAAGTCGTTGGTGGTTTCTGGGCTCATTCACTGGCAATCATAACAGACGCTGCCCATTTGGTATGAGAAAAGGACCAAGACCCTCTCAATTGTTTCTTCAGTTGACAGACTTTGCTTCCATGCTCATTTCCCTCTTTTCATTGTATATTGCTGGAAGACCAGCCTCAAGAAGAATCACATTTGGATTCTATCGAGCAGGTAAAGACTACTTCCACTATCATCACTTCTTCTACATTTCAGAAGTATTGGGTGCATTCTTTTCTGTTTTCCTTATTTGGATCGTCACTGGAATTCTGGTATACATGGCCATCATGAGAATTGTGACAGCTGAATATGAGGTTTCCTTCTCTTCTCCTCTTCCCCTACCGTACTCTTACCTTTCCTTCTCTTCTCCTCTTCCCCTACCGTACTCTTACCTTTCCTTCTCTTCTCCTCTTCCCCTACCGTACTCTTACCCTTCAGATCCAAGCAACGATAATGGCCGTAACAGCAGGAATAGGAGTGTGTGTCAATATAATGTGAGTGGTTGACTTGGTTGATTGACTCTTATTCTTCTTCAGAATGGGTGCATTGTTGTACTTTGGTGGTCACAGTCATTCCCATTTGGGTGGTGGTCATTCTCATGGAAGTAGTCATTCACATGAAGAAAGTGATGAGGATAGTGCACATTCACATAATGGTACGATACTCAATCAATCAATATAATAGACTATTCAGGAGACAATAGTACATCGCGAGAAGAACAAGTGAGTATCTCAATCCCCCTTCATCCTTCATTCCATTCAGAATATCAATGTTCGTGCTGCCTTCATCCATGTATTGGGTGATCTGATCCAATCAATAGGAGTCCTTATAGCAGCCCTTGTCATCTACTTCAAGGTCAGTCTTTTCTTCCTTCCTCATCTCTTCCTCATTTAGCCTGAATGGGCAATCGTCGATCCAATCTGCACTCTTCTATTCTCAGTCATTGTTCTCTGTACTACCATCTACATAATGAGAGATGCCCTTGTTGTTCTTCTTGAAGGTCAGTCTATCCCTTCCCCTTCCACTCCTCCTTCCCTCAGGTCGTCCCTCAAGCATCGACTTTGCCGCTGTCTTCAATTCACTCGAAGGAATAGAAGGAGTCAAGAAAGTACACGATCTCAGAATATGGGCACTCACTATGGATAAGGTAATCCTCAATGAATGGGAGAAAGATTACTGTAGTCATCAGGTTGCATTGTCTGTTCATCTGGAAATCTCAGGAGATGTCAAGGCTCAAAGTGTATTAAGGAAGACCAGGGCAATGTTGAAAACGAAGTATGGTGTTCATGAGAGTACGGTACAGGTGAGGAGGGTGGGAAAGGGAAGAAGAGAAGAAAGAATAATTGCAGATTGAGAAGTTCAATGATAAGGCTGATTGTGGAAAATGTGAACCTCCTGAGAAATAAGCCAGTCTTTCACTATTTACACTCACAAATATTTATTCAATATCGAAAAATAAGAATGAAGTACTATGCAAATTGTTGTTGAATGCACTTCGAATGGTAACTACGGAATGAAATATGTCAAGTAACAACCCTCGATGTATAACAAACAAAAACTTAAGAAAGGTCACTACAGAGGGAGACATACATTCCCTCTTCATAGACGCTTCTTGATGAGATCTTCCAGAAGACGCGCATCCTTCGCGAAATTGCGAATCCCTTCTGCCAACTCAAACAAACGAGTTACTATACATGGAAAGGAATAGTGAATGGACCTTTTCAGTGGCCATTGCATCCTCATTTAGTGCCCATCTGAAGATCTTCTCATCCACACGTGCTTCAACCACATCTGATGGGGCTAAAACAGAATGATTCTGTCATAAGAAAGGAAGAGAAATACCATTTGAGGCATTGAGTGCCACAGGAACTTGTTCCTTATCCTCTGCCAATTGTTTGAGAAGAGAAGGTGAAATAGTGAGGAGATCACATCCAACCAATCCTTTTATCTCTTCTGTGTTACGGAATGAGGCAGCCATGACCTATTGAGACAATGAAGAGAGACAATAAGAGTATTAGATACCTGAGTCTTGTGACCAAACTTCTTGTAGTATGCATAGATACGTTGTACACTCTTAATAGACACGATTTGTTCCATTTGATTGTCAATTCTCACTTTGACTCCTGGATCATCATGTCTATCGTATGTCTTCTTCTCTGTGTTCTTCACGTACCAATCCATGATTCTTCCCACAAATGGAGAAATAAGAGTCACTCCTGCCTCAAACAATCCATTCACAAAGTGCAACCAGCCAATATCCTCAGAATATCCACAATATCCCTCTACCGTAGAGAGAATCGATACTCTAAGCAAAAGACACCACTTTTCGCGTCTCCGTCTTTTACAGAACGGTCGTCTACAGCGCAGACGACAGGACTTTCAATGATGCACAAATGAGATGTTTTGGAAATAGGATCGAAGTGCACTCTAGAGAGATCAAAACTATTCTTACATGTAATGTGCCAGAGCAAAACTTCGAGTTCGAGGGCGGGTATATTTTTGATCGATAACCCTTTGGATAAAACTCTGATCCTGGAACTTTCAGCAGCTAAGACTCCCTCAGGGCTGAAGGAGAAGCTGAAAACCTAAAAATAGGCCCTTTTTCGACTCTAAATATAAAATTAGTACGTAACGATATAATTTCTCTTGCATTTTTCCTGGATGGAACTCCAGAAAAGCTTCAAAAAAGTGGGTAAGGTTGCAGTATAATCTTTTACTTCGGAATTGTTATGATTTTAGAAATTTTGGATTTTTTTCTAAAATCATAATAATTCCGAAGTAAAAGATCATACCGCAACATTACCCACTTTTTTGAAGCTTTTCTGGAGTTCTATCCAGGAAAAATGCAAGCGAAATTCTATCTTTACATACTAATTTTATATTTAGGGTCGAAAAAGCGCCTATTTTTAGGTTTTCAGCTTCTCCTTCAGCCCTGAGGGGGTCTTAGCAGCTGAAATGTACCAGGTTCAGAGTTTTATCCAAAGGGTTATCGATCAAAAATATACCCGTCCTCGAACTCGAAGTTTTGACATGGCACCTTACATGTTAGTTGCATTCTTGTTTTCTCTACTTCATTCCGGGGCTGTTGCAATGAGCTATTAGTAGGCATCGCTTTTTGGAAAATAAGTGCATACTCGTCTATACTCTTCGGCTAGCGGTTATCTATTACTATCAGAGACAACATCTTGCTTAAGAGCTCTTATTTTTCAAAAGGTGATGCGTAGCTATGAGAGACAACCACCCGAAAGAATTAGAGAGACAAAAATGGAAATGGAAATGGGAATGGATTGCTACTCATTTCCAGATCTCTAACGCCCTCACTATTCTACAGTACCTGTGCACAAGCAATGGCCTGTTCGTATCCGAAGAGAAGGGTCATATTGCAATGAATTCCATGTTGTGATTCGAGAATCCTACAAGGTTACAATTATCGTCGTCAAATTAAACTTTGACTCACTTTGCAGCCTGAATTCCTTCCCAAGTTGATGCCAACTTGATTAGAATTCTTTCCTTTGAGATTCCCTCAGCCTCATACTGTGCAATAAGAGACAAGGCCTTCTTGATGGATGCATCAGTATCGAATGATAGTCTGAATGGGAACAAGTTCCTTCCCTCTCTTACCTTCCCTTACCTTGCATCCACTTCTGTACTCACTCGTCCAGGAATGATCTCCAAGATCTTCTTTCCGAATATAATGAAGAGTCTGTCCATGACAGCCTCCATCACCTCAATGTCCTCTTTCCCCTTGTCCCTTCCCTTTTCCTCACTTCTCTCTCTTCCTTTCCTTTCGAGTGTTCCTTTGCATATTGGATGGCCTCATCAATGAGATGTGAATATTCGTCCATCTTTGATGCAAGAAGAATAAGGGAAGGATTGGTGGTTGCATCAGTGGGAAGGAACTGTTTGATTACTGCAAACAAAGTATTTGGATGAAAAGAGACAAATGTACTTACTGTTGAAATCTCCAGAGTCAGCCACAACTGTCGTGACCTTCTTCAGTTGATCGAGAACGCAAGTCATCTCAATAAGGGAAGTACTTGGGGGCACAATAGAATCACGAAAAGACAAATAAGTAGGGTGTCGCTTTTGGGACGTTATTGCCAGCCGTCCATTTCTAGACGTCCATGTTCACCCTGAGCGGTCGTCTCTCACTACGCAGAGACGACCGCTCTGAGTGAACTTAGACGACTAGAAATGGATGGCTGGCAATAACGTCCCAAAAGCGACACCCTACAAATAAGCCGACGTGAGTTACAAATGTCAAAGCACTCCACTGACAATGAGTCGAGGACACACAATGACGTGTCACTTTGACAAAATACTCCGTTTCATTGTCGAATGACAACATTGAGACCAGAGTTGATAATGAATATGGCCTTATCGAATGATCAATCATTCGACGTTCATCCTATCAAAGATGTAATAGATAAGGGAATCAAGGTACCGGTTAAAACCGACGCTCCTCACAAAAGCGATTGAGTTCATACTTCAAACACAATCATTCTAGACTGGGCGAAACTATTTATTTGTTGTACAGTGAGAAGAGTAGCGTGGAGAAGAATAGATTATACACGAAGACGTGATAATTAAATTAGAAGGAATACACAGGAGACAGATTATAATGAACAGACGCGAAAGAGAATAGGAGAGAGAGAAGAAAAGACAAGGATAAGTATGAAAGTAGAGTGAACGATACACATTCCTCTTACTATCCTTGTTACTACAACCATCCCGTACAAGTCAAATATAGAACGAAACAATTCTATTACAATGGTCACTTATGGATACTCTTGCATACCAATGTAATCACACAACTACTCTATAGTCAAAATGACCTTCCAATAAGAAAGGGAGTATCGGTGGATTGAGAGTATGTAACAGTCCATCCAAATAATTCCACCCGTTCAAAACCGAACCATCTCTTAGTAACACCACGCACAATTAAATAAAGGCCAAATCTTTACGAAAGCATTCCAGGTCAGTAATGTGTTGAGATAGGGATTGATGAGGGGAGAAGAGGGTTGATAAGATGATAAGAAGTCTATGCCTGATAGTCATAGACTCTATGATCATCTTCATGTCTCTTCAGATATTCTCTCTCTATCAGAGATTCAATTCTCTTCTTGATCAACATAGGATCAGGCTTGAATCTGTGTTGTAGTTGCTGTGTCACCTCAATCATTCCCTTCACTCTCTATTCATCCATTCCACTCACCTCCACTACCAATTCATTGTGATTGAGTGTCTTCCTTGCCTTCATGATTCTCACAATAGCAGCTTCCACTTCATGTTTTCGATCATCATCAATCTAAGAGTCTCCCTCTTATCCCCTCCCCCTCCACCTCCTCACCTTGCTCCTTGTCTCCTTCCTTTCAGGTTCAGTCTCTCCCTTTGCAGCAACCATCTGGATCTTGATCCTAGTCAATTTGGAAGTGAATCCATCATTCACAACGAATGTGTCCTTCTCCCCTCAAATGCCTTCATTCATTCTTTTTTCTCTTCCATTCAGTTACCTATTTCCTTTCCCTGACCCTTTCTACAAAGGATTCTCTGTGCGGGTTTTCCCATTGCGAGTGACTGTAGTGCCCTTTTGAGTTCTCTCTCAGGCATTTGAGTATCAGTCTCAACAATTCAATCATTTCATAACCCCATCACTACAACTTACGAGTAGTTCCTCGAATGTGAACTTGGAACGTTCATTGAACTTCATAAGAACGACCATATGATGAGTGGAGACCTTCAATTGTACATTGACTCAGACAACGGAAGGAATGAAACCTGTAGAATCTTGTGTTCCTCCCTTCTCGCGGGCCTTTCAAGTGCATTGGAGGGACCGGCCTCTGATTCCTGTCACAATGATAACAACAATGACAAGAAAACAAGACAATACACACCTGTTGACTGAGTTCATCTGCATTCTGAGAAGAACCGAAGAAGATTGCCTACAATGTAAGAGATTAGATAGACAAGGAATAGGAATAACCTTCAATTCAGCCGTGCCTAGAAGAGTATTCAGAGTGATCTTCCTTCCACTGTACTTCTCAGTATAGAACTAAAACGAGACATTTCATAATAACTGTCAATTGTCATCTTTTCACCTTAGAGAATGCCTTGAATGCAGTATCACACACATCAGGAAGTGCACATTGAGGAGTACCTGAGAGTATCAGTCCATTCCATTTCATATCTCAACTCACCAGAGATCGTTGGCCATATTCCAGCAGTGAGAACACGTACACAAGTGTCAAGGGCAAGGGGTTCACGCTTAACACAAAGACATACACTCACACTCTATACAATGCACTTACAGTGTTGCAGTGTTCTTTGAACTCTGCATTGTTAGTGCCCCAGATCTCCTCAAATATATTATCTCACTACATCACTTCAATCATCCTTCCAACCTTGTCCTTGAACATACTCTCCAGTTTGGAAGTGAACTGACATCCACATTCCTGTTTCAGCTTCGAAATCATCTACAATCCTCTCCCTTCCTAATCTCTTTCTTCATTCTCTCACCTGTTTCTCTGCATCATCAGAAACAGATCTGTCCTGTAGAAGTCTCTTTGCAACGTGCTGTTTGTAGTATCTGAGGAATTAAGATAAGATATTGAAATAAGGGAATCATTACTTCTCGAAAACATCTTTCTCAGAAAGGAATCTGAAGAGAACCATCGCTTTGTCCAGAAGTGCTTCCAGTTCATTGTCTGTCATCTCAAATGATCATCTATAATAACAATGGGAGTAATTGCACTCACTCCCCTCTGTCCTCCCTTCTTCAATTTGTCATCGATGTAAAGTGAAAGGAATTCTGGACTGCGTCTGCAACAATGATTCATAATAACTTCATCCCTTCATTCAGACCTATTCTTGTTGAAGAAGTATTCAAAGTCAGACTGGATCTTGTTCTTGAAGTTTGAATCATTGTTGAATGCATCCTCAAATGAAATCATCCACTTCAATATGAGTAATTGACCAACCTTGAGGAAGTGATCGAATCTTTCCTTCAATTCAATAAGATCATGGATATACTTGACTGGATCCTTCTTATCTTCTCCTTCTCCTCCTTCCACTAACTTCTCTCCAATCTCACGAAGATATCTAAAATGTCTTCATTTCCTCACTCTCCTCTTCCATTTCTCCTTACGAGCTCATCTTTGTTGTCATAACAGTTCCTCCATTATCCACTCTTCTCAATAGTAGATAGAGATGTTTGAGATCTTCCACCTCAATTCCTCCCTTCTCTTCTCTTCTCTTTCCATTCTAACCTTATCTGCCTTCAACATGGCCACAAGACCACTGTTCTCCATATCGACAACTGTCTGCATATGAGCCTTGATGAGTACATCCTCCAGTACCTACAGTAGTCATTCCTTTGCCTCTCTTCTTCCATTCATTCCACTTACATCAAGAACCTTCTTCTCAGTTCCTTGATCGAGATATCTCTTGGCCCTGTTTGTTTCATCACTCAGACACTGTTCAGCCTTTGTAACATATGCACTGGCAGAGTTCTCAGTCAAGTACTTCTCACTCTCAATCTAAAATTCGTCATCAATCATCTATTTTCTTCTCCACAACTACCTTGTAGTACTTCGCAGTCTCTTCAAGGAAAGGCCTTTCAAAGTCTCTTTCGTACACCTGCAACCTATACCGTACTCAATACAGTAAGGATCACTCACACTTCGACTATTGTTCCCAAGGGCAACCAGCATCTGGCACGCGTTCTTGATTCCATGCCGAAAAATATAAATACTTTACAAGTAACCAATCACTCTTAATACGAACCAGTTGACAGAAATTCCTTGTCTCTCCTCGGAAATCATGATAAGAAGGATGTTTCGGAGATGCTCTGATACACGTTCCTGTACAATTTCATCGCTGAAATTCACATATTTTCACAAATGAACATTGAGTAAGTATACCGGAATATGCTAATGCCGAGAGCATAGACTGGTTCAACCTTCTGTTGATCAACGTACACTCTGTCCATGTACATAAAGATGTCTCTGATCATCACCTGTAATATCTTCCCTTTCCTTTTCCTTCTATTCCTATACCATGGCTGTCGTGTGTTCATTCCATGCCTCTATCAGTACTTCCAAGAATCGTCCACTCTCCATTCCCGTCTGTACATTTCTGCGGATCTCAAATAGCCGTTTTGACAACACCTTCTCTTCAACAATCATACATGAGCCTTGAGATGTTCCCTGACCACATCTTTCAGTCCATTATACAGTCGCTCTCCCTGTTTGTACAGTACCTACAACATCATGAGCAAACAAAACAAGTAACTCTTATACCATCGTGTAAGCATTTCTGTACAGCTCCTCGAACGACAGTCCGGAATTGTTTTTTCTTTGAATTTCCTTGATGGCGTCCTGCAACCGACATCAATTTCATCAGTAGTTATTACTCCAAGATGCGTGTAATCCGGGAATAATGCTGATATTTTCAAACTCCGAGAAAAATGCTTCGTACACAAACCTTGAGCATGGTCATGATTTGCTCCACGTAACTTTCATCCATGGGTGTCTAAAATAACACAATTATCAAGGAACTAAAAGGAGTCGATACTAACAGGGAAAGCCCGAATCCGCATTTTGCTTCCTCCTGATGACCCGCCGCTCATCGCCCCTCCACGATTGCTCATCACCCTTCTGAAAGGATTTATTACATTGATACAATCATCTCACGGTAACGATGACTCCGTTTCAAGCATGATCGAATTGGAGACGAGACAAGGATGAAGAGACCGGCCCGAATGAAGAAAGTTAAGAAATGACTGACCAACACAATCAAAAGGGCTTTCAGAAATAAGAGTACAAATATGCGCGACAAGACATATGCTAAACATATGTTCAATAATATTTATCGTAATAGTGATGAACGGTTCTTATCTTTGCTATCCAAAGCGGCTCTTGCTGCACAAACTATCGAACACCATGTGTACGACAAAACAAGTGTTACTTTCTTTTATGCCAATTCGACCTTCCAAAACTCCGTTAACTAAACCAGATCTTTTCAGTCGTTCGCAATTCATGAATGACACAAAAGTGGACTGATTGACACATTCCAGGAGCGAATAAAATGTTGAAAAAGACAAGCTGAAAGCACATGAAATCGAGAGAGGAAGCAGAGATACAGAGAAAACTACTGTAGGCTGCTGCACCACGCACCAAATCAGCTCGCAATTCCTACCAAAAGTTGTAAGTGCAAGCTATCAAGGGGAACTTTTTGCTGACAACAATATTATTTTCTCTCCTTCTAACATTAGGGAAGGCCAATACTTTTTCCAAACTACTGGCGAAATTTGCCGTATAAAAGAATTATTGCATAATATGACGCGAACACGACTCTTTCTACTGTAACAACAGAATGCGCATTTGGGCCACTCGGACAGGCTTGTAAACCCGCACTGGGTTCTATAAGCCTGGGTGAAAACGTAGATAACATATCGCGGTGGCCACATACCAAATAAGTAAACTCACATAATACAATAATACGATATATTTATCCAAAGGTGTCAACGAAAAGGCACGATAAAGAAAAACCCGTTAATAGAATAATAGAATACTCAACAAAAATATACAAATATGCAAGAAATCTGTTCTACAACAATAATGCAGATGATATCAAAGGAAAGAGACGAATTGATGCAGAATAGATTGTCTTGCATTAATTGCCTCTGGGGACTTGAGTGTCACAGAATGGAAGACAGGCCACCATGACTGTCGATCTCCCCACCATTTACTCCACTGTTCTCTACTACTCTGCAAGAGAAGAGATGTTAGTAAAGAGGAAAGGGTAACTGACCCGTGGAAGGGCCTTCCATAAGAGTATCCATGCTTCAACATTATCCCTGTTTGATCCATGGTCCAGGAAAGACAACAGCACATCACAAACCTCACTACATTCCTCAAAAATATGGTTAATAAAAGAAGATGCAAACCATGTTACTTTTTCAGGAAATCCCATTTTAGCTGGATTATCCATTCGATGTCTTGCCCATGTAATCCAAATTTCATCTGCAGGATGAAGCAATTCTTGTGACGAACTCTTCAATGGTCAATACAATATCCAAAAATCTCAAACTCTGTATATAAGGTGATTGTAATTTAAATATTTCGATTTATGGAACAGGGCCAAATGGTCAGAAAATATGTCCTGTTCCAAACAGTCATGTTCTTTTTGGAACAAGGCCATATGGTCTGACTATATGGCCCAGTTCCATTAATCTAAATTTTTAAATTACAATCATCTTATATCGAAGCAAAGATGTTAGAGATCGCAAAACAGATACATTTTATATATATTCGGGCCATGCATTGGAACGATCGTGACCGAATACAACAGTGCAAAAATACTAGGGACGACCCAGCAGGGCAGCAATGATCGATCTCTGCACTAGAAATAGGCCTATTTTAGTGAAGACATTGATTTACGGTGATCACCCTACAGGAACCTACGAACCTTACTCGTGTATGAGTCGAATAGTAAACAGATTTCTGTTCATATTCTCGATTGACTCTCCAATGCGCAGCAAGATAATTGTCCGAAATAAGAACAAGAATTAAAAACTACTATTAAAATATATCCGTCGGTCTCCCGAATAAAACTAAAAACTAAACTAAGCATTACCTGTTGAATGATTTCATTAACATCCACGTCCAATGAGGATGTCTTCACCTCTTCACTCAATACTTTTGCTGTAGATGGATGACTCTTGCAATATGTGATGCAATTATCCAATCTAAAAAGAAATATAACCAGAAGAACGATAAACAAATGAACAGACGCATCATCATCACAATCTCCTACTCGTTCCCAAATTCTGATTGCAGCTTGCATGAGAAGACATCCGGACTCTTGTAGTTGCTCAATCATTCATACTCAGCTCCGATGTAATTATAATCTCACAATGGCAGAATTGGCGAGATTTTCTGCCAGTCTCTTTCCTCCAACCTCACTTCCTCCTTGCACATTACAGTCCTTCCCCTGAATATAACCACATAAGGATTTACAACTCGTACCGTATACCCACCTTCATCCACAGTACAGCTTGAACAATAAGTTTGTAAGCCTTGTAGATATCATTATACTGAGAAGAAGAAAGGATAAGACAAATAAGAGCTATAATACATACATCACCAGTGATATGGGCGGTGCTAATACATCCTTCCGTTGTAGTCAATACATCCATGCATGCAAGATCATCCAAGTTAAGAAGAAAAATCAATACGTCTGTGACTGAAATAATGGCCATTACTCGATATTTGAGATATCACTAACAGAAGCTCAAAATGAAATGTTGCCCCTTTGAATACGAACCAAAAGTGGCAAATCTATGAAGAATGTCAATGATTCGAACAGTTTTAGAAGATACGGGAACCTAAATGATCTCTAAAAATTGTCCAAAATATTGATGTACATCGAGATGAAGGAGCCTTAAACACGTAGCCTGCCACAAAAGAGGCTCGAGTGCATACATCGACCTCAGGTTAACACTAGATATTGAGATACTGAAATGTAAAATGAGTGTCAATCACTAATATACAACCAACTTCCTCTGTTCCATATGTCGTCGACGCATGCCTTTAGAATATTTACGGCCAGTTATTGCCTCTATAGCAGAAAACTTCAAACACGTGATTGGGGAATCATCTAAATATTATTCCAATGTTATTTAGAACAAGGAAAAGTCAAACTCATGTAACGTCCCAAAAGTTCCCATTCTCTATTCAAAATGTAACTGTTGACAATTGCAGCCAGTCCAAATTGAATCAATTTATTATTGAGTATAATAAATAAACCTGTAGACTCTTATATTACTTAAATGCGCCTCATCCGACAGGTCCATAGAAGCAGCGACAACTCCTCTTTTTAAATAATATTCCTCATTCAGCTCAGCTTCAAGTTCAGAGTGCCTCCGAAAACTGAATAAAAAGGGACGGTGACAGTGTCACTCTGGTGTCTCACATGGCCACAATATTGAAGTAATCTGCAGTCATTATTCTAACAGCCTTCTTCAGAAGAGTCCTGTGTGAATGAGAACAGTAAGAGCTTTGACGAATAGACATTCCTGCAAATATAAGTATGGCTGATGGGATTAATACTAGGATACTTCTTATTCCTTGGTTGATGTACATTCGACATCCATGGCAGGCAAGGTTGAAGAGAGATGACACTGTCCATTTCTAGAAATATCTTCAACTCCATAACAGAAACTTGTCTACCTCGCTGGTAAATTTGTATATGCGTGCCGAATAAAGATGATACAACTTCTCCATAAGATCATAGGCAGAACGATCTAAAACGTCATTTCAATTACATTTCTGCCTTAAGAATCTCCGATACATTGTGGTTAGGGGTGGTATACTATAATAGTATAGCATCATAGTATATTAAAAGGCTGCAATGTTGTCTTATATATTTCTGAAAAATTGTGAAATAGTTACGGGTTTTACCGCACGTAGAATAAGATGGACCGCCTATTTTTATGGCTAAATATTCATAATGTGCTGCGCGTACGAAGAAATTAGAAGTTCCATATGTCCTTCAAATAGTCTCTTTTGGCATTTAGGGAGTAGTTTTGAGCACTTCGTAAAAGCCCAATTTGGTTGGGATCATAGCGACTCTACAAAAATACTCACAATCAGATATCTGTCGAGAAAATCATTAAAGGCACTGTGCACTGGTCAGAAAACTCTTCTATGGTTGACAATTGTCTTAGTGCTCAATCATCTATAGCTTCACTTGTTAAAAATATTGAAAACGATAGGGATGACCTCTTGATTAGAGCTACAAAATTGCTGTTGACAGTAAATCGATGCATCCAACTGTTAAAGAGATATATCGATTGCCATTGAAATTCCGTGCGGGACTATTTATTAAAATTTATTAAAATGGTCCCGCACGGAATTTTATTGGCAATCGATATATCTCTTTAACCGTTGGATGTATTGATTTACGGTCAACAGCAATCATAGTTCAAATACCACCCCGAAAACCGCGTACCAAACCCCGCTTTGACCCCAAAAATCGGCCGTACCCAACCCCGCGCCGGGTGACCGTAACAGCAATTTAATGTACCCAATCCCGCTCCGACCCTCCCCACATGACTTTTTGAACTATGACAGCAATTTTGTAGCTCTAATCAAGACGGTCATCCCTATCGTTTCCAATATTTTTTAACAAGTGAAGATATAGATGATTGAGCGCTAAGACAATTATCAACCATAAAAGAGTTTTCTGACCAGTGCACAGTGCCTTTAAAGGAGCTGTACCACGAACTTTTTCGAGTATAAGGTGGAAGCGCAGTGTGATAGGGGATGATGTGAGGAGTCGAAAGACACTTCTCCCACGTTATACAAATGTTTCTACGTTGTTTGGCGAAGCTCCAAAGATTCAGAGTACGGTAGATCTTGGGGTAGAGTACATGTCGAGAGACAAGAGAACCGATGAGGTTCAGACAGAAAATGATTTGCATTTGCTATTACTATGAGAGAGACGTTACGTAGGTCTAACAAATGCAAATCATTTTCTCTCTGGACCTCATCGGTTCTCTTGTCTCTCGACATGCACTCAACCCTACCGTAATCTACCGTATTCTGGAACTTTGGAGCTTCGCCAAACAGTGTAGAAACATCTGCATAACGTGGGAGAAGTGTCCTTTGATTCCACAAGTCATCCCCTAACTAACTGCGCTTCTATCTTATACTCGAAAAAGTTCGTGGTACAGCTCCTTTAACTAATGTATTGACCTATTAACATATGTCTAGAAAATCATTTCAACATAGATATTGACTGAATACCATATGTTCAGAAAACAACAATGAACATTACCAGAACACCCCTTCAATGTGTCCGTATACCACCAAAGCCTTATACAAATCGATAGCACTCGGTGCGGTAAGTTCAACTGTTACCTTCAATACCAACAACAGTAACCTACCGTAATCCATGGAAAGCATCCCAAACTGCTTCGTACGGTCATATTTTCAGTACCTACGGGTTATCGACCATGCGTATTTGAAAAATTGTATCCATGACCACCGTAACCTACCGTAATCAATCGAAATTTTTCAAAAATGGTCCACTCGGTCCAATTTCATCAACAAGACCCGGGGAAAAGAACTAGAGTAAACGAGCTACAACAATGACGCTAATTACGGTAGTTAAATCAGGTCGGATCAGATTTCGAAGAAGTAGCCAATAACAGATAACGCTCGTCTATCCGTTACGTAAAAACGCCTGGCAAATCGGAAATTATTAAAAGTTTAATTAGGCATTTCGTATGTTGCCCTTAGCATTAGAAGCAAGCGTAGCGTGCGTTTGCTAGTTGATTGTGATACATAATTAAAACAACATACCTAATCTTGTTTGAGAAGCGACTTCCATTACGGTGTGGTTTTGAGGCATTAACGTAATATGTCCTGGATCACAAAGAATACCATCGTCGTGTCCTCTCTTTCTTCCTCTAGTAACACTTTCAGATGCATCAGAGTCAATAATAACTATATCGCTCATTTGCCTGCAAGAAGTTCATCATTAGCTAAAGCATATTATGTCTTCTCTACCAAAATTCATCACAACGCATACAATATTAAATGAGTTCGGAAAAATGTGAAATAAAGGTATAACATGTACTACTCATGCATATCCTGGAAAAAATTTCAGGAAAAATGAAGAAGAATGAACAAGTACGGCAAAGTAAGGGAAATTTCAGGTAAACTGAGGAAGAGTGATTAGTGAGAGAGACTGAGGGAGATTTCAGATAAGGCGAGTAAAGTTTCAGGTAAACTGAGAAAGAATGAGCAAGTGAGGAGAGTAAGCAGAATTTCAGACAAGGCGAGTAAAATCACAGGTCAACTGGGAGATTTCAGCTAAACCATGACTAATTTATCTGAAATCTCCCTCAGTTTACCTGAAATTTTTCTACCGGTAGATCTACCAGGGTCTAGCTTTGGCGAAATGCCAAAATCTTGAAATTCTACAGACGAACTTGCGCAAGCTTTACATTCTTTGCGCACATTTAGATTTCCGCGAAATCAACTTATTTTTTTATAAAATACACCGTACACCCTCAATTGGGCAACACACCAACCACGTTGATTTTTTTCATTTTAAGCTTTTCTAATATGCATTCCCGCTTATTGATGTGTGCTTGTTTGATGTATTAAACAAAACTAATATTCTAACGCATTTCGTAATATTCATAACGTATTTCTACATGGTGGGATAAGGTCACCTATTCTTGGTGTATTCTTAAAATTGCCTCACATGTTCGCTGGCTCATCGATCTCATGAAGTCCACATTCGCCCGCGGGCTCTATCTTCTCCATAATACTTCTAACCGTTTCTCGTTCGCTGCTCTTTGTCTTCTATTTTCGTTTCCCTTCCTTGCATCAATATATTGGATGGTTAATTGTAACTACAAGCATTTGTTCAATAAGACTGCCGCCTATTGATATTATTCTTTCACGGCGATTCAAGGGGTACATTGGTGTATAACGCACTAGGCACACCATGGTCCAACGGGGGAATCGAACTCACGTCCTCACGGGTGTAAGACAAGCGCGCTACCGACTGCGCCATGGGGACTGTGGAGG